>JAXIVJ010002443.1:0-107500 GCA_036785665.1 Chirona hameri
TACATATACATATACATATACATATACATATACATACACATACACATACACATACACATACACTACACATACACATACACATACACATACACATACACATACACATACACATACACATACACATACACATACACATACACATACACATACACATACACATACACAACAGGGCCCGGTCATTGCATATTCCTTGATACGGGCCCGTTTCTGGAAGGGGCCCGGTCTTGGTCAGTTCCGATCGAGGCAGGGTCCCGGTTCTGGCAAAGGCGTGGCATGGGGCCCGGTCTGGACGAGGGCCCGGCCACAACAGGGCCCGGTCCTTGCATATTCTTGATACGGGCCCGTTTCTGGTAGGGGCCCGGTCTTGGTCAGGCTGATCGACGCAGGGGCCGGTGCTGACAAAGGCGTGGCATGGGGCCCGGTCAGGACGAGGCCCGGTCATAACAGGGCCCGGTCCTCGCATATTCTTGATACGGGCCCGTTTTTGGTAGGGGCCGGTCTTGGTCAGGCCCGATCGAGGCAGGGGCCTGGTGCTGACAAAGGCGTGATATGGGCCCGGTCACAACAGGGCCCGGTCCTTGCATATTCTTGATGCGGGCCTGTTTCTGGTAGGGGCCGGTCTTGGTCAGGCCCGATCGAGGCAGGGGCCCGGTGCTAGGAAAGACGTGATATAGGGCCTGGTCTAAACGAAGGCCCGGTCACAACAGGGCCCGATCCTTGCAAATTCTTGATACGGGCGTATTTGATATTGATACGTATTTTTTACATTATCCATTGTTGCTTCAGGAAATTATTTATGGCAACTTGTGGCAACATGATGGTGGGCGCGAATGACGTAGTCGAGGCGCACTAAAACTCCAACGATGATGATGATGACATAACTACCGGGGATCGGACTGCCTAACCTGCCTAACCTGTAAAATATCATTGTTGTTGTTGTAATTTACCTGCCTAACCTGCCTAACCTGTAAAATATAATTGTTGTTGTTGTCATTTACCTCATTTCGTCAAATTTACTCTCGACAGTTGTACCGCACATCAGTAGCACACGCACCTAAAATTCGCACATCAGTAGCACACGCAGTCACCTTACACGACATTGACAAGAAAATTATAATGTCTCAGGTCCCATGCTGCAGGGGGCCCGCTCAAAAACAAGTGACCGAAATCCGCGAAGTTTTCTTAAAACGGGTGGGGCCCGCTCACAAGGGGGCCCGCTTTTAGGGCTCTGACCCCCCCCCCCCCCCCCGAAATGGAATCCTGCGTGCGCCACTGGCCACCACTGTATTTATTAGACAAAACTGGTCTAGAAACATGACTTTTGATTTATATTAATCAATTTCAAATTTTGACCTTATGCAACCTGAACTTTGACCTGCCTAAGGGACATTATATGGGGTCAGGGTGTAAAATTGGCTACTACTATCAAATTATACGTGTAAATAACCCATAAAACATGTGTCGCATGACTTTCGTAGACCTTTTGCCAATAGTTCTATTTTCTGACTTGACGGCTTGACCTTTGCTTACAATCGCAATTTCCCTTATGCAGAAGATGTATTATGCCTCTGAGAGAACTTTGTGCCATAATAGTCGCAATATAAGACTTTAAATGGAAAGTATAGCAAATCAACCCAAATACCTCGATTTTGACATTTCACCTGACCGTGACCTGACATGTGACCTTATTTTGAATATTTCACGTATGTTTTACATTGCACGTCCGTATCATTGAAAGCTTTCGATTGCTCTCTTGCGCGTCTCGCTGCGGTTATTGGTTCGCAGGATAACGAGGTGGCAGTGTATGCCCCCCCCCCCTAGTTCGGCTGAATACCCCAGCGGGGCGCGGGACCCTTTTAAAAGTTTGTGGCATGCTCGAAGGTCCGACTGCGGATCTACGTATACGTAGGTTCACGTGATTCACAAGATTTATACGATTTTTTTTATTCTCCGGGCTAACTACATGTAGCCCGGAGAAGCAAAAAAAATATTGTCGCAACATCGGGAAACTAAGTTGCATACGTGGATAAACAAGGAGCAAAATCTTGTGTTACGACAGTTGAGTCGTTCTTATTGGGTCGCGCCAATCCAAGGGGACTATAAAACGTTTTCAGCGTCGGTCACCGATGTTTACGACATTTGGTCTCAAGATCAAATCGAACCTCCAGTTTCCCAGAATCAGGTCCATCTTGACCTTACAGGTCTCCTTCAAGGTCAAATTAAATGTCAAAGGACGGGGTACGTTGTAGCGCCCAAAGTTTGCGTCCGAAAGCAACACAAATGGTCTCAAATGATGTCCCGTGCCCATTTCCAGGATGACAAGTATTCTTAGAGTAAATTTGATCCCCCGTGACCGTCAAGGTCAAAGGACGGGGAACGCTGTAGCGCCCAACTTTGGGCGCTAACTTGAAGGTCATGGGGCACAACTCTAAGAATGCTTGTCATTCTGGAAATGGAAAGGACGGGGGGAATCCCGTCTTTTGACCCTGAATTTGACGTTAAAAGTCATGGGGCTTGACCTTGAAGGTCACGGGACACAACTCTGAACATTCTTGTCATCTTGGAACTGGGCACAAGGAATCGTTTGAGACCAATTTGTCGCGATCGGACGGTAACTTTGGGCACTACAGCGTTCCCGTCGTTTGACCTTGAATTTGATCTTGAAGGAGATCAGTAAGGTAAAAATGGACCTGATTTTGTAAAGCAGGAGGTTCGTTTTGACGTTAGTCCTTAGGACCAAATCGCGTAAAAATCGGTGACCTACGCTGAAAACGTTTCTGTGGAGCTGTGGACATCATGGATATTGGACATTCATCCAAGCTATTTTTAGGCGCCCGAGTGTGAAAGGTACAATACGTCAGCACATTCAACGCCTCGCCAGGCATATTTAAAAAGTGTCCCGGTTATTTCATGGGGATCCAGGCCTCTTCGTAGGCGCCATCCAGGGCGCTTTCGGGAGTGGAGGGAGGGGGGGCAAAAGCGTGTTATTGGTTTCGAAGGTCACGGGTCGCCGTCGGAGGGAAGCTGAAGGTGCCAGGGTGCCATCATTCTGAGTGCACCGGGACACCGCATCGCTTTCGGGCCGGCAAGGTGCCATTCGGGGGCGGTGTGATACCTTCCGAGGGTGGCAAGACGTCTTCCGACTCCGAAGGCGGCATAATGCACTCTGAGGGCGGCGAAATGTCTTCCGAGGGCGGCAAAATGTTTCCGAGGGCGACATGATGCTTTCCGAGGGAGGCATAATGCGTTCTGCGGGCGGCAAGATGCCTTTCGAGGCGGCAATATGTCTCCGAAGGCGGCATGATGCCTTCCAAGAGTAGCATAATGCGCTCTAAGGGCAGCAGGATGATTTCCGAGGGCGGCATGTTGCACTCTGAGGGCGGAATAATGAGTTATGAGGGCGGTAAGATGCCTTCCGAGGGCCACAAGACATCTTCCGAGGTCGACATAATGCACTTCGAGGGCGGCAAGATGTTTTCCGAGGGCGGCATAATGCTCTCTGGACTCTGAGGAGGGCATGATGCCTTCCGAGGGCGACATAATGCGATCTGAGAGCGGCAACATGCCTTCCGAGGGCGGCAGGATGTCTTCCGAGTGCGGCAGGATGTCTTCCGAGGGCGGCATATTGCGCTCTGAGGGCGGCATAATGTGATCTGAGGGCGGCAAAATTCCTTCAGAAGGCGACAAGACATCTTTCGAGTGCGGCATGATGCACTCCGAGGGCGGCAAAATGTCTTCCGAGGGCGACACGATGTTTTGTGAGGGCGACACGTTGTTTCCAAGGGCGGCATGATGCCTTTCGAAGGCGCATGATGCCTTCCGAGGGCGGCGATGTACCTTCTGAGGGCGGCATAATGCGTTGTGAGGACGGCAAGCTGTCTTCTGAGGGTGCCAGGGTGCCTTTCAAGAGGGCTACGATGCTGTCGGTAACACAAGGGTGCCCTGGCGGCCTCCCGAGAACGCTACGGCGCCTTCGGCGCCGGCAAATCCTTTGCAAGAACGGCGTCGCGGTACCCGAGGGCGCCGTTTTCTAAGGCAGGGGGCTTCAGCCCCTACGCCCCCCCCCCCCCTGGATCCGCTACTGGTGCCTACTCACATCGCTTATTTGGGGTTATTGACACTGGTCTATAGAACATAATTTTCTGAATTGACCCATGACTTCGTTTCTCCAGATTCGCCCTAGTTGCTGAGATATTCCAAAGACTCCAGGAACTTGCTGGGAGCAAAAGGTTATCGGGTAGACTCCAGAGGACTTCCGCTACTAAGAAGCACTGCAACTATCGATTAAACTGCTAGCATATTGTTAGCGCCGGCCAATAGCAATTCAACAAAACAGCTCGTGCACGCTGATAGCAGCAGCCGAACAGAAACTGGGCGGCCATCATGTTTTTCGATGATGGCTGATGGCCATTTTTTGAAGAAGATATCAATTTAGAGCTACGAAACTTGCACATAAGTGCACAGCGGCGACAGTGCACAGTGGCAAGAACGTGCTGTGCAAAACTTGTCTTTCTATCTTGCATGATGTGACCGTAATTGTATTTGTCTTATGTGCAACGTTTTACATAACATCACCATAGTGGCGATCGTTTTATAGATATCGAAACAAAAAATCAGCAAAAAAGCAATATACGTGAAAATTCAACTAAAGGGTCTCCAGATGTGAATTCATCATATACAACAATCAAACCAATAGTAGGTGTATGCACCATACACCTACTTACCGTATTAAAAATATTTGTGACATTCCAAAACAGTAGGCACTAGGCACACTCCCTTTAATGGACCTTAATTCGGCATCAGTTAACTAACAAGCAAAATAACTAACTAACTTAACTAACTTATATATAAGTAGATACACATTGTTTATTTGAAAAATGCGTGTGTTCTAATGCATTGGTTTGCCAGCATTTGATTGAGTACGACCGTATAACGATAATTCATAAAAAATGTACCCGAAACATTGACCATAGTCCATAACACCGTAAAACACGGCATAGCATAACTCGGTTGAAACCGTAAAACACTGCATAGCATAACTCGGTTGAAGCCAAATACCAAATGTATGCTAAATGCATGATTTTGCCATGGTCAACTTGGTGCAAGCCCGGCACATCTCCTACCCAGCTGCCTCAGGTTAGGGAGTCTGTCGAGCCCGCCGGTTCTGGATTCAGGCACGGTGAAAGCTCCAGTTCCGCTTCTCAGACTTTGTGACCCTAGTACCAGTGTCGCTCCTTCTTCATGTTTATCAGCTATTCTCTAGTTTTTGTGTTTGCTTGTTAGGCGACCCATTTCCTTATATGATATTGATACCCATTTCCTTAAATATATGACATACTATTGGCAATAAGCATCATTGGGTATGGAAAAGAGCGGTACACGTTGCTTCTCTTCAGTCTTAATTCTTGCCGTAGTATTGCCAAAAGGTCCCCCCCCCAACTTCAAAGTAGTTCCCACGCCCCTGGATAAAGGTGTATAACCAAGGGGCAATCAATTGCCGGATACCTTGCAGCAATGTGGGGGTGGTCTTGGTGTAGTTGGTAGTGCATTCGAATGGTGACCGGAATTACGTCCCAGGTTCGAGCCTCCTCCGCTCCCACGACCGTAACCTTTGTATGTGTGAATGTCGTCACCGGATGCCGATAAGTATAGAGCGGTAGTCGTAAAGCCCCAATGCTCATTAGTCTCATTACTAGTCATAATGTATACTCACACCTGCAGTGTTCGCAACTATCAACCTTACAAAGGAACTCGCCTCTGGGGCAGTCTGTCTGCTGCTGTCTCGCACTCGGTGGGCAGTGGCCTACGGTGGATTTGTGTAATTAAGATCACTACAAAGGCGTCTTTGTTGCAGACTTATTCTTGGCGACAACAGACTGATCCACCGCAGAGCGGAGATTACCTAACATGAAAAACAGGACTTTATTTTGCCCGACTGCCACGTGTTATCGTCCGTGGGAAGTGGGAAGTGAATGTCGGGGCTGTAAATGTATTACGAATAGCTCAGATTTATTTTGAGACAGATGTAGGCTACAACTAGGAAGGCGAGTCTAGACTCTTGGAGGCTCTCGCAGATGCTTCGCGATCATTCAGAGCCCCGAAGTACGTGAAATATTGACGAATGTCTCCTCTGGCTTAGATGACAAGATGCCAGACAGACGTCTTAAGATGCCAGACAGACATCTTAAGATGACCAGACAGACGTCTTAAGATGACCAGACACATCGCGATATTCCAGTTCTTTGGAGGCCGGCTTAGCTTACCGAGAAAAGTAGTATACAGTTGTAGAATCTGCCCCCCGCCAATTAAGGCAGACATCATTTCGAGCGGCAACATAATCTCCTCAGACTTATGTCGCCAAACTACAACAAAATCATAAGCGTCCGTACTTGGAGAAAGGTCATCAGCACATCTTACACCAGTTTCTCCAGCACACATCGCTCACGATCCCGTTCGAACAAAGAAAACTCACGACTCTCCATGTTTTCGTTTCTATTCCCAACAGCGCGACGCGTATAAAATCATAAATTCTATTAAAACTCCAAAGTCATAACGTGTTATGCATCGTCCTGCGTCCACCGCCCGTCCGAGGTGTGGCGGGACGCGGACGGCGGACGGCGGGGGCGGGGGCGGGCTGCTGGGGGCGGTCACCACCTCGCCGGCCGGCGTGCCTGGTCCCCGCCACCGGGGCCCGGCCGACCGGCGGCGAGGGGCCCGACGGTTTGAGCATGTTTCGGAGACAATGAGCCGGGGTTGTACTCACATGACTAGACACGAAGACCCGATCTACAGGATAACAACCGTATGTACACGTGTGTGCAAGTGTCGCGCGTGTGTTCAGGCGCACAGGCGGGGGCGGCGGGCGCGGCCGCGGCGGCGTCTGGGCTCCGCTGGCGAAGCTTGGCGCTCGTGGCGCCACCTATCGCACAGTCTCTGGCGCCATCTGCCGCGCGGCGTTGCGGGCCACGGAAGGGGCACTGTTCGTCGCCAGACCAGGCGGGTGGCTGGTCTCGGGCCGACGCAGTCTCACTCGCTTTCGCTCTCCCTCGCTATCACACACTCTCTCAGGCGTTCTGTCACACGGCCTACTCGGCGCACCGCTGGCCCTGGCTGTTGCTCTGCCGCTGGCTGATATGGAAGCGGCGCTGGAGCGGGCGGATTCTCTCCTCACCACCCTCGGAGGTCGCCCCATGCGATGGCTGAAACACGACAAAGCGTCAGCGGGGGCCGTCAGAGTACCACGGAGCCGTGCCTTGGTGCCACAGAGCGGTGAGAGGCTCGGCGTGTTAGAACTGAGTATGATACTGTTGACAAGCAGCGACGACACGGCTAGCCATAGGCCTCACTAATCGTACATATTTAACAAGTGTTTTATATGCAACAATACGGCTAGGCGTTAAGCAAGAGCTTAGTTACCATGAGCTAACTTTGCTGCTACGTTGTTTGTTTCTTTTCTACCAAGCTGGCATGTGACAATATATTCACTACCACTAAGACGTAACAGGCACCACCAGGACAATTCGACCAGCCGCACCAATACAATGTTTATGATGAGAATAGACGAGATCGCGTGGCTGATAACTTACCTCGCTTAGCATCCGAGCACTGCAGAATAGCCCGATATCAACGGAGAACAATGCGGAAGAGAAGGCAGCGTCAGCGAGTGGTGAATATGCAGAGCTCGTGCCCAGAGGGCGACACCACGACACAGGGACCAGCGTCACAACGCAGAATCGACACAAATACGCTCTACTCAAGCCGTTTCGGGTTGCAAACCCGTCTCAGTTAACCGCCTGTTTCCCAGCACAGACTTGCTTTACTCTCTGTACTAGCATGACTGTGCGATTGTTTGGTCGACTCTGTTTTGAGGACGTGCTGCTCTTCCCAGGACGTCATTGGACATTGTAATGAGACGACGAGCCTAGAGCTCGACATATGTAGGCCAGGGCTCTGCCAGCGAACATTGAGTGGGACATCTGGCAACTCTGACCCGGCACTGCAAGGCGTGGGCGCCCGTCACCGGCATCAGACATCCGAAATGGCGAGCAAGACGAGGCTTCATCTGGCAGCCGAAATGGCGAGCAAGACGAGGCTTCATCTGGCAGCCGAAATGGCGGGCAAGACACGGCTTCATCTGGCAGCCGAAATGGCGAGCAAGACGAGGCTTCATCTGGCAGCCGAAATGGCGAGCAAGACGAGGCTTCATCTGGCAGCCGAAATGGCGAGCAAGACGAGGCTTCATCTGGCAGCCGAAATGGCGAGCAAGACGAGGCTTCATCTGGCAGCCGAAAAGGCGGGCAAGACAAGGCTTCATCTGGCAGCCGAAATGGCGAGCAAGACAAGGCTTCATCTGGCAGCCGAAAAGGCGAGCAAGACGAGGCTTCATCTGGCAGCCGAAATGACGGGCAAGACAAGGCTTCATCTGGCAGCCGAAAAGGCGAGCAAGACGAGGCTTCATCTGGCAGCCGAAATGACGGGCAAGACAAGGCTTCATCTGGCAGCCGAAATGGCGAGCAAGACGAGGCTTCATCTGGCAGCCGAAAAGGCGAGCAAGACGAGGCTTCATCTGGCAGCCGAAATGACGGGCAAGACAAGGCTTCATCTGGCAGCCGAAAAGGCGAGCAAGACGAGGCTTCATCTGGCAGCCGAAATGACGGGCAAGACACGGCTTCTGTCGCTTCGCGACAGTAATTGGCCGCGATTACCAATAATTGACCACGATGACAGGGTCCCTACATGCCGCAGGTATTTCAAAAACTGCAGCTCCGACATTGAGGCCGCAATGATCCCGGTGTGGGCGACCGCAGTCACATGTCACCAGTCTGATCCAGCCACGGCACTTCATTCCAATAAAGTCCCTCGCAGTACCAACTGGCCAGGTGCAACCCGAATGACTCGGGTCACACTTACAAGCCTTTTGCAAACCAATTTCACCACAAGCTAGACCAGTAAAGCAGCCATCATTAGCGCCTGGTGTGATCTGTCGCGGCAGAGCCCTCGCAGCGCGGCACCAGGCAACTGGTCTCAGCCAGCGGCCGACAACGTGAGACACAGCCCGGCATGTCACCTTGCCAGGGTGACGCGGCGCGTCTGGAGCGCACAGCCAGCGGCGCGGCGCAGTAAGCGATCAGCACTGCCGCTGCCCGCCTGCTGCTCTGGTTCTGGAAGGGACCTTCCCAGCCACCTTCCCGTCAGCGGAGCAGCAGGCGACAGCGGTGACAGAGAAGCGTTACAGTTTACGCACTGCGCAGCGTGACATCATGTTTAGATCGACAGACTGCCCTACAGGCAGCACGTTATGACTTACAGAGACTGGCTAAATCCGACACCGGACTAAGACATGACAATACTCACCGTCCATCTAACCATCCTCCACCGGACACCGGACACGTACAGCGCCCGCTACCAACCCCCACAGACCACCCAGCCCCCTCTCACCTGTTCGATTCGCAGCCCTGACGTCCGGTCCGGCGATCACCGCCCTCTAGTGATTGAGGTCCACTCGTTAGTTGGTTAGTCTCTTTACTGGGCTTCGGCTCCGCGTCTCGGCGGCCGTTTAGGGTTAGTCGGCGGGCCAGACACACGGGGCAAGGCAAACACAGCCGTCACATACCACGGTGTTTATTACGCCGCCGGTACAAAACAGTAACGACACTGAGACAAGAGGCGCCTGAGAGCCGTGAGCGCGCGCCGCCGCCCGCCCGGCGGTACCCGCAGAGCCCGCGCCCCCGCCGCCACCGCCACCTCAGACCAGCAGTGCCGTAACAACGCATAAAATAACTGGGTGCGTCAGGTATAAAATGGTCACGCAGCAAGGAACACAGGACGCGCGCGCGCACAGAGGAATGTGTGATGGTGTGTGGTCAGTCACGATCTGCGGGGGGTCGTGCGGCGGCGTTAGTGGGGGGGACAGGGTGAGAGGGCAGCCAGAGGTGCACCGGTCAGCAGTGATCACCCCGCACCACGCACGCACGCACGCACGCACGCACGCACGCACGCACGCACGCACGCACGCACGCACGCACGCACGCACGCACGCACGCACGCACACGCACACACAGCTGCCCGGCTACCCGGCTACCCGGCGCCTCGGCTAGCGACGGCGCCGACAGATTATCTGTACAGAACCTCGGCTATTTAAAAAGACGGCACACATGATGATAGCATTCAGGCGACACTACCGACACACACACACGCGCGCACACGGCGCACAGACACGCGCGCACGTACCTCTGTCTCTCTCGCTCGCTCGCTCTCTCTTTCTCGTGCGGGCGCCGGCCGCCCGAGTCGGCCACCGGTCGTCCCTGTCCCTTCCCGCCCCCACCCTCCCAATGGTCACCTAGGCACACCGCATCACAGCGTGTCTCCATCACACAAATGTGGACACCCAGAAGTAATATCCGTAGACGACCCAGACGCCCACGAGCAGCGGAACGGAGATTAGCCACTGCTCATTACCGTGAGAGTATTTGCGAGCCACCATCTTCAGTGTCTCGTCCATGAACAGCACGGGCACAGAAATCTTCAGCACCGCGATCCACTCCTCGAGGTTCAGAGGACAAATCTGGAAAATGGTCTGCAACGAGAACACACACACGCCGGTCAGATACACGAACCACACGGAAGAACGATCACGTGGTGGGGGCTGGGGGGGGGGGGGGCCGCAACCGCTGTGGTTATGACACCCAAGCAGACAAGATCTAGGTAGTGCTGTGCTGGCTCGCCAGTAGTGTCTCTGTGGAAGAACAGGCCTCACCACACTAATCGAATCATACTCGGACATATTCAATCATATTCGGACCACTTGGCGAGCCTGAGCACCACCAGCGGCCAATCCATCACCAAAAATAAACCCCGAGTCGCTTCTGATAGCCCGGTGCCCGCCACTCACCGACAAAATGTCCACGTAGAGGATCATGAAGTGGAGCGACATGGAGAGGAGGATGGCGGCGATCAGCCAGATGTTCTGCCATGGCGGCATCAGCAGCAGCGACTGGTTCTCCGACACCGAGTTGAGCGCGTTCAGCATCTCGATGGTGACCAGCACGGACAGCGCCATCGTCATCGGGTGCGGGTCGTTGAAGACGGCACAGTCGATGCCGTGGAAGTCGTCGCCGCCTCCAAGGCACTGGTGACGGAGGAGGATGTGGTCAGAGCCGGCTCAGACGGCGGCACTGTGTGCCGGTGGGTAGCGCCATCCAGCAGTGCCATAGACAGCATGCGAGGAGGTATGCGGCCGATGGAATATGCACGCTGAAAAGCATGAGCACTAGGCAGTCCTAGTACACATGACAAATGATCAGTCTGCTCAATTCACACAATCACTTTACTACCAGGAAGTCCGGCTACCGTCACGGTCATATCGGCTCAACTGCTCCTAAAACACCAACAGTCTTCAAGCGCAGTCTAACCAACAATCTGCTCAGATGGCCAGTACCTGACCCCAGACCCTTGAAATCGAAACACCTTCAACGCATCGCGATCTCTAACAAACCGCGCAGTATCCCTGCCCTACCCCATCACCCCGTCGCTCTCACCTGCAGGTGGTGGGTGAGCTGGTAGTAGCTGAGGTGGGGTCCATCCGGGGACAACATGTACCACCAGGCGGCGGCTCCGACCGTGGCGGCTCCGACATAGGAACCGACGCACATGTAGCGGAAGAAAAGCCAGCGGGTGATGAGGGTCTCCTTGGAGGAGCGCGGCGGCTTGTCCATGATGTCCAGGTCGGGCGGGTTGAAGCCGAGCGCGGTGGCCGGGAAGCCGTCAGTGACCAGGTTCACCCAGAGCAGCTGCACGGGGATCAGAGCCTCCGGGGCGCCCAGAGCAGCAGTCAGGAAGATGCTGCGGGGTGCACGGAGCGATCGGTCAGAAGACGGCACCCTCCCAATCATCTGCTACGCGCCCAGTGTAGAACAGTATAGGACAGCCTTAGTCAATCGGCGGTGAGTACCAAAACACCAACAATGACGCAGTTGGTCACTACTCAATATGACAAAACGGCCGCACTCGGGCAAACCCCTCTTCACAGACCACTACTCAATATGACAAAACGGCCGCACTCGGGCAAACCCCTCTTCACAGACTACTCAATATGACAAAACGGCCGCACTCGGGCAAACCCCTCTTCACAGACCACTACTCAATATGACAAAACGGCCGCACTCAGGCAAACCCCTCTTCACAGACCACTACTCAATATGACAAAACGGCCGCACTCGGGCAAACCCCTCTTCACAGACCACTACTCAATATGACAAAACGGCCGCACTCGGGCAAACCCCTCTTCACAGACCACCAACAACTGTCGCCAATAACACGACACGTCCACGACACGTCCACGTCCTGACCACCGCCAGCGCCGAAACGCACCTCACGACCTCGCCGATGTTGGACGAGATGAGGTAGCGGATGAACTGCTTCATGTTGTTGTAGATGGCGCGACCCTCCTCCACAGCGGACACGATCGACGAGAAGTTGTCATCAGCCAGCACCATCTCAGAGGCCGACTTGGCCACGGCGGTACCCGAACCCATGGCGATACCAATCTCGGCCTTCTTCAGAGCGGGCGCGTCGTTCACGCCGTCACCAGTCATCGCCGAGATCTCGTCCATGCCCTGCAGGTACTCGATAATCTTGGACTTGTGGAACGGCTCGACACGAGAGAAGAGGCGGGCGCGGGCACAGGCGGAGCTCTGCTCCTCCACGGAGAGATCGTCGAACTCGCGGCCCGAGTAGGACAAGCCGGTGGTGTCCTCGTCCTCCTTGAAGATGCCGATGCGCCGGCAGATAGCCTCAGCCGTGCCCTTGTTGTCGCCAGTGATGACGATGACGCGGATGCCGGCCTTGCGGCAGCGCTTGATGGCGCCGGCCACCTCCTTGCGTGGCGGGTCCAGCATGCCCACGACGCCGACGAACGTCATGTTCACCTGGTGGAGAGGGGGCGGAGTCAGCGTTGCGACAGGAGCACCCAAAGGGGACCAAGCTGTACCCGTACCACCATGTTTACGACGATAAATTATGCACTTCGAGACGAAAAGTTCACCTGGTATAACCCTAGCAAGCAGGGTTGAAAAAACTGTGTTTTCATCAAAACCCACTGGGTAGTGTTTTTTTGCGGGTTTTATGTTTTTTTTCTTCTCTCAAACCTCATTATGACATGAGCTGTACTTGAACGCCACCAATATGCAACTTTTTAGCATGCAACAATGTAGCAAAAAGATGCTAAACGGTATATTTGCGTTACACACTTTAAGCTGCTGAATAATATGGTGGAAAATTGTATGAAGTTTAATTACTTTGGTCATGCTGATAGACCACCATTTCGGTCGGAAGGGGTGGAGGTGCGATTTGTTAATCATTCCGAATAATGCATGGCGCTAAAACTGCTCAATCAAAGCAATCGAGAACTATTGGTAACAATGATTATCGTCACCGAGGGAGCGCGATCTACACGCGAGGACTTCCGTCGACTAATGGGGGGGGGGGGGGGGGGGGGCAATCTACCACATAAAGCGGCCGGACCCGACGTTAGCCATGTTTTTCTCAAAGGTTTATTTTCTTGCAGATACTGACCGGGTGTGCATGAAAATACACAATTGCCCAGTCCCCTAAAAAAAACGCTACTGGTCGTCACAAAACGTTAAAGATAGAAGCATATTCGATTGTCAACGCATGCATTGTGAAGAAATATCCAGTATCAGTGGAGTTGAGAAGAGACAGGGAATTCTGGGAGAATCATGACATTGTCCCTAGAAGATAATATACAGGAATATGATTGTTAAAACAATGAAAAGTGCAGCTGATTGTGATGATAACTTAGTAAGTTTGACCACACAGCTCACAGCTGACCTTTACTTCTCGAGATGTAATGGCAAAAATATGCAGTAACCACTAACCACTTTGATGAAAAACCCAGGGTGGGTTTTTTTCATTAAATTCCCCACTACATAACGGGTAGTGGGTAATGTGTAGTGCCAACCCCGTTAGCGGGGTATAATAGCCAACAGACATATAAAAGCCAACCGACATACGCACACGAAACATTGGTTTAATTACCCGCTGAAGGCTGTCACCAAAAATATTTACCCCCCCCAAAAAAAAAAAAAAATATATATATATATATATATATATATATATATATATATATATATATATATATATATATATATATATATATATATATATATATATATATATATATATATATATATATATATATATATAATATATATATATATATATATATATATATATATATATATATATATATATATATATATATATATATATATATATATATATATATATATATATATATATATATATATATATATATATATATATATATATATATATATATATATATATATATATATATATATATATATATATATATATATATATATATATATATATATATATATATATATATATATATATATATATATATATATATATATATATATATATATATATATATATATATATATATATATATATATATATATATATATATATATATATATATATATATATATATATATATATATATATATATATATATATATATATATATTATATATTATATATATATATATATATATATATATATATATATATATATATATATATATATATATATATATATATATAATATATATATATATTATATATATATATATATATATATATATATATATATATATATATATATATATATATATATATATATATATATATATATATATATATATATATATATATATATATATATATATATATATATATATATATAGTTTAAAAGTCGTCTCCATTTACACTCCAGTGGCCAATCGCTACACCGCTGAAGACAAATACGCACCTCGTAGGAGACGAACTTGGTGGCGTCCTCCAGCTTCATGTCCTCGGGCTTCACCGGGGAGTCGATGGTGGCCAGGGCGAGGCAGCGCAGAGTGTCGCGGCCCACACCGTACTCGCGGGTCCGCTCCAGGATCTTGTTCTTCATGGCAGAGGTCAGCGGTACCTTGGTGGTTCCGATACGCGCGTGCGTGCACCGGTCGATGACGCCCTCGGGGCGCGCCCTTGCAGAACATGCGGGCTCCGGTGCCCAACTTGGTCGGCTTTAGATTGTTGGCGTAGCAGGACATCGACTTGCGGTCGCGGGAGAACTCCAGAGTGAACTCCTGCAGAGGTGAACAGTCGAGGGGGGGTTAGTGTCGGGGGGGGGGGGGGGGTAAACAGCAGTCAGGCGGATGATAACTTTTCGTGACGCAGAGAGAGCGGAGGATCAGTTTTTGCCGTTAGGGAGCGATCCAGGGGATTTGTTTTTTGTATAGATGATGGACGATTGGAGGGATTTGGTGCAGGTTGACTGGTGGATGTTGATGCGTTTGTTTTGTTTGTTTTGCTGCGTGAGTTTTTAGAGCAGGCTGACGGGTCGGATCTCTGGGCGGTGAGACGGGCAGATCTCTCCGATAAACATGGATTATGTAACGCCAACAGGATCGGCGATGAAGGAATTCCAGGAATATGGCGGAGTGGCCGCACCACTTAAGAGCGTTCGGACATAGACTGAGAGGTGTCCAGATCAAACTCTACACAGGGAGCACAAGCTTTCCACCCACACAGCATCGTTCAATAAACAGCGAGGCTTGGCTCGGGCCACTGGGGATCCACAGCAATCAGACAGCGCACACCAGACGGGCCAGACGGCAACACGGCCAACACCGACCTGCAACGTCAACACCACCACGACACGCCAGCTGCCGCAAAACCGAACCACTGGCCGCACCACCCGACGTCCACCCTGTCCCACCCCTCTAGCACCAACACACGCCCACACGCCGCGCTCTGCCCCTTATCACCCACATCCTTACCTTCTTCCACTTGGTGTCCATGTCCTGCTTGACGACGATGGCGGCATCGCGGCGGCTCATGCCCGTCTTGGACAGGCCGAACGGGTTGATCTTCTCGGCCAGCGTGACCAGGGCTGTCTCGGTGGCCTCGCCCACCTTCTCGAAGCAGTGCTTGAACTCGTTGAAGTCGATGGACGAGTCGTTGCACATGGCGCAGATGGTGGCCAGCTCCTGCAGGACCTCATAGTCGCTGATCTTGGCCTTCACGCCGCCTACAGACGGACCATGGGACATCGGTCAGACGAGGGATGGGGTGGCGTACAGAACAGAACACGCAGCTGCTTTGGACGGGGTCAGAACAAAAACGCGGGAACGGATCGAAACGACCACGGCAGTCGACTAGTCGAAGAACAACCAATGCGCTAGAACGCCATACTACTCAGCGAGATCAGCATGTCCGAGTGGTGCCCTGCCGTCGCTCGGTCATCGGTCACTGTCAGACCAAATCGGCCCCGGCAGGCACGCACACACCAATTATCTAATGGATGTTATACAACAGACAGCCAGTGATCTTACCGAAACACGCATGAGACGAGGATTTGTACTCTGAGGCCTCTTGCACCAAAACTAACCAACTGGCGAAAACAATTCTAACCCGATTGAAAATAGGGTGTCTGGAAGAGAATCTAGTTATCTTTTAGATATTGTATAGACTATCGTATTATCTTAGTTAAAGGGAGTGTCCCAACTGTTTTAGAATGACACAAATATTTTGCATACGGTAAGTAGTTATTGGTTTGATGTTGGATACGATGAAATTCACATCTGGAGCTCCTGTAGTTTAATTTTCACTTATATTGTTTTTTGGTTATTTTTGTCTTCGGTATCTATAAAACGATCGCCACTATATTACTGTTATGTAAAACGGCGCACATAAGACAATAAAATTACGGTCACATCAGATAGACATATTTTGCACAGCACGTTCTTGCCACCGTGAACTGTATTATGTGCAAGTTTCGTAGCTCTAAATTGAGATCTTCGTCGAACAATGACCATCAAGCGTTGCGATCAAGGGGACAGACGGTACTGTGCGACTGCTGCTATCAGCGCGCACGAGCTGTTTTGTCGAATTGCTATTGGCAGGCGCTGACGATATGCTAGCAAATTTGGATCCATATTTCGATATTAGCTATTCTTCTAGTAGCGGAAGCCCTCTGGAGTCTACCCGATAACTGTTTGCTACCAACCAGTTCCTGTAGTCTTTTGAATATATCAGCAACTAGCGTGAATCTGTTAAAATGAAAGTCATCGTTCGATTCAGAAAATTATGTTCTATAAACCACTGTAAATAACCCCAAATAAGCGATGTGAGTAGGCACACTCCCTTTACGTCTGGTCAGGTGCAAGATAATCTGTTTATTTTTCGTTTTCGCCGGGTGTTTATTTGTGGTGCCAGAGAACAATATATGATGATTGTGGCTCAGGGGAGCGTTGGCTGGCACATCACACATCCAGCATCGATCGTTTGACCATACACCACCAGGACGCAGACTAGGAGGGACACCGTTACGCACACAAAGCAGATCAAACTGAAGCCCACACACAGGGACACCACCCCAACAGCTCACCGATGAAGACGTCTCCGATGGGCTCGTAGGTCGATCCGGTGATGTCGAACTCGTGCATGCTGGTTTCGTCTGCGAACACGCACATGCGCGACACGGACATCTGGTTGGTGGTGAGCGTGCCGGTCTTGTCGGAGCAGATGACAGACGTGCAGCCCAGCGTCTCCACGGAGGGCAGCGAGCGCACGATGGCGTTCTTCTTGGCCATGCGGCGGGTGCCGAGGGCCAGACAAGTGGTGATGACGGCCGGCAGACCCTCGGGGATGGCGGCCACAGCCAGAGCGACGGCGATCTTGAAGTAGTAGATGGCGCCCTTGATCCAGGAGCCGCCGTGCGCCGGGTCGTTGAAGTGGCCGATGTTGATGGCCCACACAGCCACGCAGATGATGGAGATCACCTGGTGGAAGCGGACGGAAGAAGTCAGCTATGCATATTTGTTGTTTGTTTATTGGGGTTTAAGGGCGCGCCGACTCCTCAGGTCAATTTGCGCCCATGTTATGCATATAATTTAATACGTGTAAACACTATGTCATGTGGAAACTAACAAAAAGCTACAATATATAAATGTTCTGTGCTTCGCAAACAGCATTGAAGATCAGCTCGGCGCCCATGCAATAGAGACGCCATAAACTATTTACCCGTCCTTGCGTCCCCACCCCGCGTCAGTCCACTTCCCCGAGAACGTCAGTCTCACCTTGGAGAGCTGTTCGCCGAACTCGTCCAGCTTCTGCTGCAGCGGGGTCTTCATCTCCTCGGTCTCCACCATCTGTGTGCGGATCTGACCGATGGCCGTGTTCAGGCCCGTGCCCATCACGATGCCGCGCGCCTTGCCAGCAGCCACGTTAGTGCCAGAGAACAGGATGTTCTTCTTGTCCTGTGGGCGCCGGTGGAGAGGTGTCAAGGCGAGCCGCACGGGGGGTGGTTCTGTTCCTCACGGTGCTGTCAGTGGTGGCAGAACATCAATCAAGTATTTGTTGAAAGAACGGGCAGAGCAAACTGGGTTTAGCCGTGGCTGAGTGGAAACGATAACACGCTCACACACGCAGGCCCTGTGCTAACACGGCGGAGACGGTGATCAAACACAAACGAGAGTGGTGACGCCAAGCACGACAACGACATCGAGCGAGCGCAGTGAATACTGAACAATCAGCCAAGACACCAGCAGTACACCACTCTAGCAACACCAACCAAGCGCATCTAAACCCGAACATCTGAGTAGCAGCAGCGGCGGCGGCGGCGGCAGCGGTGGCGGCGGCGAGCCACGGCAGGAAGCGACCGAAGCAGCGCCTGGCGGGTCTACACTACAGAGCGGCCCGCGGTCAGTCTGTCTGTCTGTGTACAATCAGGAGCCACCACCGGGAGCGGCGCCGTCGGCACCACCGTTAGACAGCAGACGCCACCGGCTGGTTAGTAGCATCTGCTCCGCTCCCCGCTGTCTATCTGCTCTGCACTGTGAAGAGAGTAGTCAGCCGCGCCCGAGCACCAGTCCGGAAGCGGAAGCAGCGCGTCCCGGCTGAAATCTACCGCACCGACTGGAATCTACACCGCCAGCTGGAATCTACATGTAATTCCGACTGGAATCTACGTGTCCCAGTTGTCCGGAAGCTCTGTATGTCCCGGCGGAAGCAGCGGCCCGGCACTAAGTGTGTGCGCGAGCGGCACAAGTCAGTGCGAGAAGCAGACATAGCGGCGGGAGACGCCTTTACCTGGATGATGGCCCTGGCCCTACTGTGGCCCTCCGGGCTATCCTCGCTAGGCTCTCCGGAGGCCGGCTGGACGGTCAGGAGGAGAGAGAGAGAAGACGGGTCAGCGGCAGCCGCCCAGAGAGGCGCGGCCGTGTCGCGGCGCCGGCGGGCGGCGCCTGCGGGCGGCGCCGGCGGGCAGGGGCGGAACTCCGTGCGGGTTCGGCCGAGGTTGCGGCCGTGCGGTTAGTGACACTCCATGACGGGGTATAGGTACAGCCTGCTCTGTATAGGGGTCACACACGGCAATACAACACCGCACACCTGCCCCGTCTGCTCAACTGGCCGCGTCGGGCACTTGCTCTAGATAAACGATCACCTGTCGCCACAATTACAAATGACCGCTGTTTAACGGGGATGTTATGCTTTCTGCTCTGTGTGCATTTTCGCACAACCTTCCAACATGCGTGTACATCAACACTGATGTTCACAATCAGCCCCATTTCGGTCACTGGCAAACAGCTCTGTGATGTACCACCATAGCCATTACAAACGATATTACTGCGTCCAATGTCTCGCCTCAGACAAGACTGCCACCCACAACCCCGTGCCAAAATAGACCGGAATAAAATGGTAGTCTGAATACAGAACTCCCTGTCTCCCAGGAATGAATGAAGTTCTCCGGGAACATCTACTTCCTCTCAAGTTAGTAGTGCCTGTTCTCAAAGGCAATACTGAGACACACGAGTCAATGCAATGTGTGACAGTTGGTACTACCACAGTAATCTAAGAACCATTCCCTACAATTGAATCTACGGTTCATGGCCATGCTGCAATGTCTCAGTCATGTCATAATAAAGTAAAAGGAGACCAGCCTTTTGGACCAACCTCGAGTTCAATCACATTAAATTTCGCCCTTCTCTGATAGCCATGCGTGAGGTACACATCGAACTTCTCCACTCACATGCCGGTTAGAGACAACCAACCATCGCATATACTCTCAAACTCACATCTCAATCACACAAAACCCCAGCGCGTCTTGGCGAACGCTCGCCTCAGCTCCCCGATCCCCCTCACAGCACAGGGATCACCCCACACGCGGGCGGGCAGCCCCGGCCGCGCCGGTCTCAGAGCGCGGCCGGGGCCGACGGCGGGGTAGGGGTGCTGGGGAGGCACATCCGATACGGACCTGGTTCACGGCGCGTGGGTCGGGCACAGGATCGGTGTGCTTGATGACGGAGACGGACTCTCCAGTCAGGATCGACTGGTCGATACGTAGCGTCGTCGAGAAGATCTTCATCAGGCGCAGATCGGCAGGGATCTTGTCGCCGACTGCGGGAGAAACAAAGGTAGAGGTCAGAGTCGGTGGGTGCTCGCCACGGCAGTCCCGAGGGTCAAGAGAGCCAGGTCAGTGAGACGAGAGTGAGCGGGCACTCAGCGATGGCCGTCCCGAGGGTCGATAGTCAGGTCAGTGAGACGAGAGTGGGCGGGTGCTCAGCCACGGCAGTCCCGAGGGTCAATAGTCAGATCAGCGAGACGAGAGTGGGCGGGCACTCAGCGATGGCCGTCCCGAGGGCCAATAGTCAGATCAGTGAGACGCGAGGCGTGGCGTAGGAGGCAGGATCACCCATTTAAAAAAAACAATGTGGAGAGAAAAATTGATCGAAAACATGAAAATGGAAGCTGATCTTCCTTCACGCATCCTCTAGCCACCATCGGTCCGCAGGCTCCACAAACACAACCTTATGGAGTGAGCTCAGCACAAACAGGACGCCCCATCAATCCTGGCGCCGAGCGAAAGAGTCCTGCACAAACATACAGACATGAACAAACTCACTAAAACAATATCCAGCGCCGACTTCACACCAGCAGCATCACAAGGGGGACCCGGAACACACCTGGACACCATCCCGGCAGCATCACAAGGGGGCCCGGATCACACCTGGACACCATCCCGGCAGTATAACAAGGACGGCCCGGAACACACCTGGACACCATCCCGGCAGTATAACAAGGGGGGCCCGGATCACACCTGGACACCATCCCGGCAGTATAACAAGGGGGCCCCGGAACACACCTGGACACCATCCCGGCAGTATAACAAGGGGGGCCCGGAACACACCTGGACACCATCCCGGCAGTATAACAAGGACGGCCCCGAAACACACCTGGACACCATCCAGGCAGTATAACAAGGACGGCCCCGAAACACACCTGGACACCATCCCGGCAGTATAACAAGGACGGCCCCGAAACACACCTGGACACCATCCCGGCAGTATAACAAGGACGGCCCCGGAACACACCTAGACACCATCCCGGCAGTATAACAAGGGCGGCCCCGGAACACACCTATACACCATCCCGGCAGTATAACAAGGACGGCCCCGGAACACACCTGGACACCATCCCGGCAGTATAACAAGGGGGGCCCGGAACACACCTGGACACCATCCCGGCAGTATAACAAGGGGGGCCCGGAACACACCTGGACACCATCCCGGCAGTATAACAAGGACGGCCCCGAAACACACCTGGACACCATCTCGGCAGTATAACAAGGACGGCCCCGGAACACACCTGGACACCATCCCGGCAGTATAACAAGGACGGCCCCGGAACACACCTGGACACCATCCCGGCAGTATAACAAGGGGGCCCGGAACACGCCTGGACACCATCCCGGCAGTATAACAAGGGGCCCGGAACACACCTGGACACCATCCCGGCAGTATAACAAGGGGCCCGGAACACACCTGGACACCATCCCGGCAGCATCACAAGGGCGGCCCGGAACACACCTGGACACCATCCCGGCGGTATAACAAGGGCGGTCCCGGAACACACCTGGACACCATCCCGGCAGTATAACAAGGACGGCCCCGGAACACACCTGGACACCATCCCGGCAGTATAACAAGGACGGCCCCGAAACACACCTGGACACCATCCCGGCAGTATAACAAGGACGGCCCCGGAACACACCTAGACACCATCCCGGCAGTATAACAAAGACGGCCCCGGAACACACCTAGACACCATCCCGGCAGTATAACAAGGACGGCCCCGGAACACACCTAGACACCATCCCGGCAGTATAACAAGGACGGCCCCGAAACACCTGGACACCATCCCGGCAGTATAACAAGGGGGCCCGGATCACACCTGGACACCATCCCGGCAGTATAACAAGGGGGGCCCGGAACACACCTGGACACCATCCCGGCAGTATAACAAGGGGCCCGGAACACACCTGGACACCATCCCGGCAGTATAACAAGGACGGCCCCGGAACACACCTAGACACCATCCCGGCAGTATAACAAGGGGGCCCGGATCACACCTGGACACCATCCCGGCAGTATAACAAGGACGGCCCCGGAACACACCTAGACACCATCCCGGCAGTATAACAAGGGGGGCCCGGAACACACCTGGACACCATCCCGGCAGTATAACAAGGGGGGCCCGGAACACACCTGGACACCATCCCAGCAGTATAACAAGGGGGCCCGGATCACACCTGGACACCATCCCGGCAGTATAACAAGGACGGCCCCGGAACACACCTGGACACCATCCCGGCAGTATAACAAGGACGGCCCCGGAACACACCTGGACACCATCCCGGCAGTATAACAAGGGCGGCCCCGAAACACACCTGGACACCATCCCGGCAGCATCACAAGGGGCCCCGGAACACACCTGGACACCATCTCGGCAGTATAACAAGGACGGCCCCGGAACACACCTGGACACCATCCCGGCAGTATAACAAGGGGGGCCCGGAACACACCTGGACACCATCCCGGCAGTATAACAAGGGGGGCCCGGAACACACCTGGACACCATCCCGGCAGTATAACAAGGACGGCCCCGGAACACACCTGGACACCATCCCGGCAGTATAACAAGGGGGGCCCGGAACACACCTGGACACCATCCCGGCAGCATCACAAGGACGGCCCGGATCACACCTGGACACCATCCCGGCAGCATCACAAGGGGGCCCGGAACACACCTGGACACCATCCCGGCAGCATCACAAGGACGGCCCGGATCACACCTGGACACCATCCCGGCAGCATCACAAGGGGGGCCCGGAACACACCTAGACACCATCCCGGCAGTATAATAAGGACGGCCCCGGAACACACCTAGACACCATCCCGGCAGTATAACAAGGACGGCCCCGGAACACACCTGGACACCATCCCGGCAGTATAACAAGGGGGGCCCGGAACACACCTGGACACCATCCCGGCAGTATAACAAGGACGGCCCGGAAAACACCTAGACACCATCCCGGCAGTATAACAAGGGGCCCGGAACACACCTGGACACCATCCCGGCAGCATCACAAGGGCGGCCCGGAACACACCTGGACACCATCCCGGCAGTATAACAAGGACGGCCCCGGAACACACCTAGACACCATCCCGGCAGTATAACAAGGACGGTCCCGGAACACACCTGGACACCATCCCGGCGGTATAACAAGGACGGCCCCGGAACACACCTGGACACCATCCCGGCAGTATAACAAGGGCGGCCCCGGAACACACCTGGACACCATCCCGGCAGTATAACAAGGACGGCCCCGGAACACACCTGGACACCATCCCGGCAGTATCACAAGGACGGCCCCGGAACACACCTGGACACCATCCCGGCAGTATAACAAGGGGGCCCGGAACACACCTGGACACCATCCCGGCAGTATAACAAGGACGGCCCCGGAACACACCTGGACACCATCCCGGCAGTATAACAAGGGGGGCCCGGAACACACCTGGACACCATCCCGGCAGTATAACAAGGACGGCCCCGGAACACACCTGGACACCATCCCGGCAGTATAACAAGGGGGTCCCGGAACACACCTGGACACCATCCCGGCAGTATAACAAGGACGGCCCGGAACACACCTGGACACCATCCCGGCAGTATAACAAGGGGGGCCCGGAACACACCTGGACACCATCCCGGCAGTATAACAAGGGGCCCGGAACACACCTGGACACCATCCCGGCAGTATAACAAGGGGGGCCCGGAACACACCTGGACACCATCCCGGCAGTATAACAAGGACGGCCCGGATCACACCTGGACACCATCTCGGCAGTATAACAAGGGGGTCCGGAACACACCTGGACACCATCCCGGCAGTATAACAAGGGGGCCCGGAACACACCTGGACACCATCCCGGCAGTATAACAAGGGGGCCCGGAACACACCTGGACACCATCCCGGCAGTATAACAAGGACGGCCCCGGAACACACCTGGACACCATCCCGGCAGTATAACAAGGACGGCCCGGAACACACCTGGACACCATCCCGGCAGTATAACAAGGACGGCCCGGAACACACCTGGACACCATCCCGGCAGTATAACAAGGACGGCCCCGAAACACACCTGGACACCATCCCGGCAGTATAACAAGGACGGCCCGGAACACACCTGGACACCATCCCGGCAGCATCACAAGGGGCCCCGGAACACACCTGGACACCATCCCGGCAGTATAACAAGGACGGCCCGGAACACACCTGGACACCATCCCGGCAGCATCACAAGGGGCCCCGGAACACACCTGGACACCATCCCGGCAGTATAACAAGGACGGCCCGGAACACACCTGGACACCATCCCGGCAGTATAACAAGGACGGCGGGACACCTCCAATATACCTGGCGCACGGCAACGCTCAGGTGGGGGGAAAAATAGTGTTATCTGCTCAACAGGAATGGAGCATTGCCATCAAAATTTTACAAAAGAAATAGCACCCAGATAAGGGGAAAATCGTGCCTCAGTTTAGACTACGGCGATGCGAATGTTATTCGGTTTCAGCTTTGACTTCGTATCTGCCCAGCGCAGCCTTACTGCGTCCAATGTTGGTTTCAAAGTTGGAATACTTTGAAGCATTCGATTCAGTCTCTGTCATGGTTTAGGACTTCAAGCCAGCGTGATTCGTTTTATCTGCGTGAGCGTTGAACAGTGCAGCGGCCCCAAGCTCGACTTCAAGGAAGCGCAAAGGCAAAATTGGCTTAGGGCTCCTGTGATTTTCCGCTGGGAAGAACGCAATCATGTTGAGTTTACCAGCATCCACCTATTCCTGTCTCGACTGCTGGGCTTGTTTTCGGGCCACACCTTTCAATCAGAATGGTTTAATGATACATTTTGGTGCAAACAGCAGACACTGCAGTTTGTAACGCCGAAAACTCAGTTTAATATCATAATTGCCACCATTATTGGTGATAATTGCTAGTAGTTACGACAATACAACACTCGTCAGCCGAGGGCGATGAAACGTGAAAGTTAACTACATATGAGAAGACGGAGAGCGAGAAATATGAAGAGCGGGAGACAGGCAGTGAGGAGAGGAAAGGTGGTGAGGCCAGTGCAGAAGGCAGCTGACATATGAAGAGCGGGAGACAGGCAGTGAGGAGAGGACAGGCAGTGGGGAGAGGAAAGGTGGTGAGGCCAGTGCAGAAGGCAGCTGACATATGAAGAGCGGGAGACAGGCAGTGAGGAGAGGACAGGCAGTGGGGAGAGGAAAGGTGGTGAGGCCAGTGCAGAAGGCAGCTGACATATGAAGAGCGGGAGACAGGCAGTGAGGAGAGGACAGGCAGTGGGGAGAGGAAAGGTGGTGAGGCCAGTGCAGAAGGCAGCTGACATATGAAGAGCGGGAGACAGGCAGTGAGGAGAGGACAGGCAGTGGGGAGAGGAAAGGTGGTGAGGCCAGTGCAGAAGGCAGCTCACCACGGCTAGCGAAAAACGTCTTCCAGCCAATCACGTACCGGAGATCTCGATGATGTCGCCGGGCACGATCTCGCGGGCGCGAATCATCTGGACGCCGGCCTTGTTGGTGCGGACCACCTTGCCCATCTCCGGCTCGTACTCCTTGAGCGCCTCGATGGCGCTCTCGGCGTTCCTCTCCTGTGGGGCGAGAGACAGACGGCGAACGTCAGACACGAGAAGGGAGCGGCGGCACAGGGAAGGGAGCGGACACGTGAAGGAACGTCAGACACCCGAAGGGCGCGGTCACGGGAAGGGAGCGGCGGCACAGGGAAGGGAATGGACACGCGAAGGAACGTCAGACACCGGAAGGGAGCGGCGGCACAACGAAGCGGCGGTTCTCTGAAAATGCTGGATGAAAATCGTCATTGGTGTAGGCCCGGTGGTCCAGAACTCCAGGTAGCAAGCATGTGATGATGATGATGATTTGGGTTTAAGGACGCCGCAGCTACTAGGCCCCCTGCAGCCCACGGTAGCAAGCATGTGAGGGCAAACGCATGACTGAATAAGCAACTTCCACATGGCAACACCCATGAAATATGACACTTAGGCCTGACTTATGCAGCATGTTCTAAGCCGTTATAGTGAGATAAGCTCAAGAAGGAACCCGGTCAATTTAAAGTTCCCATGTTCGAACCGCTTATTCATGGTGCAAAATAGATCCTTCTAGGTTCATACGTCCATCCGTCGACGATTTCGGTACACCAAGGAACCTCACTTTGATGTGTATGAATTAAGCCATTCGCAGCTCTTTCGCTTCTGGCCGCCGCACCAGAACGTGTCCCGCTTGCATCGGCTGCCTTGCGTCAACTTCACTGCGACCCCTAATCCCAGACGAAATGGCGCCCGATAATCCACTTCAATGGCAAACGCAGTGACGTCACACCCTCCCGTGCACGTCACAGCCATCACAATGATAGATGGCTGTGGTTGTTTGGCCATAATCCTGCGAGACGGCCGCCGTGATGAGGCTGCCACCGGAGCGGGCCGTGAGAGCCACCTGGCGCCGTGTCTGTGTGGCTGTGCGGTGTCGGTAATAGGCATCGTCGGCCAGGGCGTCAGGGACAGCTGTGGTGAGGGGAGCGTCAGCTGGTCTGTCGCCTCACACGCCTCACACGCCGCACACGCCGCACACGCCGCACACTCCGCAAACCGCCCCGCAGTCGCCGGGTGGCCGCACAATGGCTTCATCGATCCCTCGTACGCGCCAGTCGGCGAGCGGGGAAAACAGCGCCACGCTGACCCTCACCACCACCGCCCGTCCCGGCCTGCTCCGTCCCGGGAGCTACCTACAGGGTAACTTCACTCTCTGCGTCCCCCCGACGCCAGCTCCCGGCCCTCGGCTAACAGCGGCGGCGGGCGCGACAAACACTGCCGCCATCATGCGTCATCAGACGGCGAACGGCATCCGGCTGACGCACTAGCGCCGCCGTTATCGCCGCTATCGCCGCCGCTGTCCGGCCGGCCCAAAACCAGTTTATAGAATCACCGGTTCACAGCCGGTAACCGGGGCGGGCGGCGGCGGCGGCCCGGGGCGACTGTCGGTCCCGCTGGCCGTCAGAAGCGGAGCAAGCGGGGCAGTGAACGGCCGTCCGGTCCCGGTGACCGCCCCCGCCCCCGCCCGCGCCCGCGCCGGCCACACGCAGGCGCGGCGCACGGTGCACGTTGTGCAACCAACCAGCTGCCCGTTTGGAAACGGCCGCGGGATTGATGGATCGCCGGCTGCCGGCCTGTCGGCGTGTGGATGGACGCCGGCCGGCCGGCCAAACTCCCGGAAAACGTGCTAAATCGCCGGAAGACGTGCTAAATCGACGCGAAACCAGCGCACGCGACTCGCCTCCAATCTTCACGAGCCGGCAGGAAAAACAAACATCAGCCAGCAGCCTGATGCCGGCCTCTGTGCAGCGAGTCGTGCGGAGACTTCCCCAGCAGCCGCCGCGCCGGCAGACCGCGCGTCCGTTGTGATAGTCACGGCTGCCGTCCGGTCACGAACCAATCCGGTCCGGTCCGGGTCCCAGCAGTGATTCTGCCGGCCGCAATACGGCGGTACCGGCGGCACCCGGGGGAGGCAGCGCCGACATTGCTCCAGTGGCGGCCGCCGGTCCGCCGGTCCGCCGGATGTCACCATGGGCACATACTGCGCGTATCGACCGGCTGGACACGACCGGGCAGCCCGGCGCGCCCAGCAGTGGCCGGCAGCGCCCGGGGCTGTTTGTTTCTCCACCCCCCAGCGACCGCCGGTCGTCGACAACGTATTTGCTCCGCGCCTCGGCGGCCGGCGCGTCGCTCGTCGCCCGTCGTGCGGGGGACACGCCGAGCCGTCAGCGGCGGTCCGCCACCAGCCGTCATCGCGCCGCCGCCGGCGGCGGCGGCTTCCCACGGTGACCGCGCCGGCGGCGGCGCGCCTTATAAGGCGGCCGTAACAGAAGCCGGCGGCGGCTGTCGCCGACGTCGTCGCTTCGTTGGCTGGGCGCCCGTCGGCGGCTGGCGGCCGCTCGGAGCGGGCCGGGCGCCGTGCCTCTGTCAATCGGCAGACAGCGCCGGTAAAAATAGCGGCCAGGCGCCGACAGCGGGCCCGTCGGCCGCTCGGGGCAGCATTCCCGACCCAGCCGGCCGCCAGGTCAGTGGGGCTGGGCGGGGCCGGCCGGCCGGGTCACACGAGCCCGGCGCCCGCCCCGGGGAGACGAGGGGTGCCAGCCGGGCACAGCGCTGGGGACCGGCGGGCCACGCGAGGTCGTCAGGTCACCGGCACGGATCTGACCTGACGAATCTGACCTGGTGCACCGTCATCCCACATCCCGACGGCGAATGAGCCGGGTCGATCTCTCAGACATGCTCGGCACATCATGGCAGGCAGCGTGACCTCGTGACCCGGAGCGGCTCTAGAGCCGGCTAGCTGGAGATCGCATCAGCACGCGCGCGATTAACGAAGGCGGACAGCCCGGCCTCAGCGGCAACCGCAGTCAGGCACCGGCCGCCGGGATGAGGAAGGGTACGTCAAAACTACGGGCATCGATCAGCACCAGCCGCAATGGGGGGCCCGAATATAATGAATACAAAAGTCCAGCAAACACATCAATATCATTGATGTGTTTAGCCATATCCGCTGCAAACTCGTGTGGCATGGCCAAACTTCCTGGCAGCGCCCCTGCATGCTTTGCCCGATCAATCACCAAGCCAAATAATCACACCGCCCTACATGTCATAACAATTATTTCCGTTGCCATTAAAATACCTCAATTTTACCACTAAGACCTGTTGAAAGCACATCTCATTTACGTTCGCCCCTAGTGCTGACAATGTCTGTCATCACCCGAAACACTCACAGGGTAAGCTGTCAGCGCCAGCGCATAATATCGGCAGGCTCCCTTTCGTCACCCCGCTAACCGACCAGTAAACGTTCACAACAGGGTTGTGCTCGACTCAAGAGTCGGTGAGTCAGATTTGACTCAACTCTGACTCAAATCAACTTGAGTCAGAGTCGAGTCGCTTAAGAAAAATAGGGGCTCGCCTTGAGTCAGAGTTGAGTCGCTTAACAAAAATAAGGGCTCAACTTGAGTCAGAGTCGAGTCGCTTAATCAAAATAGGGGTTTGAGTTGAGTCAGAGCGAAGTCGCATGGATGTCGCTTGAGTCAAAGTTGAGTCACCTGGATGCTGCTTGAGTCAAAGCTGAGTCGACTCATCCTCTTACAAGTCAATCTGATATAGCAAAAAAAAAACGGGAGCAACTAAATAATAAAGGGGTCCCAACAATGTTCTAGAGTGCTTTTCAAACCCACATAAATAAATAACATAAGCAATACGTACCTGTGCTGGTGCGAAATAATAATAATAATTATTATTATTATTATTATTATTATTATTATTATTATTATTATTGTTATTAGGAACATATATATTTGAATATAGCTTACAATGCAGCTGGATGCAGTAGATATTTATGATAATGCAATATGAATTAATCCCACATCCCGACTTGATCCAGAGTAAATCAAAATAAAAGTGTTTACATATATGATATAATATTATGAGTTTTTGCAAGTCAAATACATTTGAATCAAAGTCGTTAAGTTAGTTGAACTTGAGGTCAAAAATGAGCCGACTCAAACAATTTTCACATGAGTCAAAGTTGAGTCGACTAAACAAAAACAAAATCCCGCTTGAGTCAGAGTTGAGTCGGGGGTAAAATCAAATGATTCAAAGTTGAGTCGACTCAAAATCATTGTCCCCCTCGCTTGAGTCAGAGTTGAGTCAGGGGTAAAAGCAGATGAGTCAAAGCTGAGTCGACTCAAAACAAATAATTTCCGCGCTTGAGTCAGAGTTGAGTCAGAGTCCCTTCGTAAATGAGTCAGAGTCGAGTCAGTCTAAAAAAAATTGAGTCGAGCACAACCCTGGTTCACAACGTACATTCCTGTCCATGGTCGGCAAAGTAGCGAGTGGCGAGAGGTCCTCTAAGGCCAGTCACGATACAACCCGCCGTAAACCATTATTTATATCCACCGCAAGGCTGCTATCGCAATTCCTGGTGTGTTCTTAACCCACAAAGCCAACGAGATAGCGTGTGTGTAAAATAGACACAGGCTCAAACGACTGTGTCAATGCTTGCCATGTCACGTCACCGTGTGGTGTATAATACGTCACCAACACTGGTGACGGGCCGGCGGGTATCGATTACGATTACGTCGCAACTCAGCTGGATCACATTTCACTCATAACGGCCCCGAAGTCTGTTTAGGCCCCGCTGACGCTGCTCCAGTTCCGGCCGTACCCTTGACCCCAAATAATTCACCCACGGCCCAGCACTGCTGCAGCGACTGTAGTTAGCCAGCCTCGCCGCGATAGTTATCATCCCAGTCTGCAGTGATAGTTACTCCGGCTCCCAGAGATCGTGCCACGGCCGGAGACGGATCGTGGCGGCTCAGCAGCGGCAGTGTGGGAGGTCGGAGGTCTGACCCGGCAGACGGCAGACCGCCGCAGACCGCCGCCGCCTGCCGTCGCTCGCTGTCGCCGCCGCCTGCCGCCGCTCGCTGTCGCCGCCTGCCGCCGCTCGCTGTCGCCGATGATTTGTGTCAGGATCGCGTCAACACCGCACCAAGGCTAGCGCAAACCACGCCGCAGCCCCATCACCTCCCCACACGGTCATTCCGGCTAAATCGGATTGCCTCCGCCGACAAGGACACCGAAACCAGACCCTCCCTCCGTGCCGCCACTAAATCGGATTTTCAGACAGCCGACGCGGCACGGACACCGCCGCGGGCGATCAACAGCCAATGAAGTCATCGACCGCGGACCGCACTCCCAGGACCGCCGAACGGGGACTGGACAATCACTGCCGCAGGCATTGCGGTGATGCGATCCATTGCCGGGGCAGGCAGAAGCAGCCGTACGAGTGAGTCCGGAGTCGCAGCCCAAGGCTCAACAAGTTGTGATTGAGTGGACTGGCGCCGTCGCTGGAGACGCTGGATCAGACGGCCGCAAATCACTCCCAACAGCACACACGGCCCACTTGCCCAGCCGACAACTGACCACAATTACATTACGAAGCCGAGTAATGGACGCCTCGATTCCCGTGGACGTAACGTGAGACGCCCAGCGATAGGCAGGAGTGGTCTCACACTACGCCACCTGCATGGATCTGTTCATGATGCTGCGTGCGATGCCTAGTTAGCGAGCATAGCCCGTGTCTCCGGGCCGTTCCCCAAGCCTCCGCCACGCTGCTAGCAACAACCTGTCGTGCCCACGTTCTGGATACAAAAAGTCGCGCGTCCACACGACTCGCCTATTATACAGCAGACGGCAGCCCGGTGACGGCCACTGGCGCGACTCATAACCCCGCGCTAACAATGCATGCCTTGCCGATACCAGGAAGTGTCCGGTTCGCACTGAGTTAGTGACCGTATCAGTAACTTAACTACCGACGCTGGCAAATCGTCCAGGCTTACACGCTGCCAGTGCAGTGGAAACTGCAAACCCAACGAACCCATTATGCAAACGTCGATGACTGTGTGACCCCAAACAACGAAACGAGCCACAACCAAATTCCCAAATCCCCGTAACTCTGGGTCGCTCGCCGCTGGCATTCCGTTTGGTCCGACACCAGCCGCCGCCTCCTGCCGACCTTTCCACCAGCTGGAGAAGATATCAGCCTCGCTCCGTGGCCGAGCCAACACGGTACCGCAGTGCCAAGCATTCCCCAGCTCGAGCCAACTGGAGTCTGCCTTCCAGCCCTGGCAGCCGGTGCGAACGCGGTCGGCTGGCCTGGAAAGTTTCTACCAGCTCCAGTGGCGGCGAAAACGCCACGGGCGGTTGCCCACAGACAACCGACACGTGTACAAGGCGAGGCCGTGCAACACTCGCGTAAACCGCGTGACGCACACAAAGGTCATACACACCGCCCCTGCGTGTCCTCCCGCAGGAGTCTTCCATCCACTGCGCCATTCATCAGCTCCGTCTCCTGGAATCCCCGCTGCCGCCACCGCCCGCCCGACCGACCACCGAGCGGCCGCCACGTGTACAAAGTCCGACCCCAGACGATGACGCATACCGCAGTCTTTACGATCCGCCGACGCCTCCTCTGACCTGCGGCGACGTACGTGCCCGACGCGTCCCGCCGCCGGCACCGTCTCCCCGTGGTGCCCTTCAGTCGCAGTGCGCGTCAGCGGCGAACGTGCGCCAATCAGAGCGCTACAAGTCTCTCCAGTCAGCCGGCCGGCGGGACGTGACGTCACCGCCATCCGTCGTGACGTCACGGGCAGCGTGACCGGCGATAAGCGGTTCACCGGCGCCCGGCGGCGGCGGACGGCGGCGGACGGCCGGCCGCGACAAACGGACCCAGCAGGCCGATCCACAGCGGCGGCGGAAACCGGCACCGGAAGGACGGGACGAGACTGACACGACGGACGGCGATATGAAAACGGGGTGGACAAGACGAGCGAATGACTCAAACAACGTACTGCGCGCCACAGGGATGAAGAAAGATGATCAAACAGGGCGACTCCGCATATGATGACAGACGATATCAGGCAAGTGGGGAAACCAGTATATACCTATCGCAATGAACTCAGCGATAGGAGGGGTTTCACAGCGCTCCAGCTTGGACCACAGACCCACCAACCATCGCCACGTCACAAACGATTCTGGCGTGGATGGTAAACCCAGCCGGCATAGCAGTTCAGCGAGTACTCCACACCACACCACGGCCGGACTCCGAACACGACCCAGACTCCCGCTCTCCCCGTGACCGCCTGTCCGGCTCCGTCTGTGTGGGAGGCGACCTGGCGCCGCTCACCGTTCCGCCCAGCGTAACTGGTGCAGTGCCGGGGTGTGGCGCCGCCGCCGCCGACACCGACAGCGCATTACGCTGCCCTGTGCCGGGCCGACAGCGGCACAGCCGCCCGCACACCCTGCCAGTCCGCGTACAGACGCCAGGCAGAGACGGCCGGTCAGTCACCCCACACCGGGCCGGTGGCACGTGCCGCCGAATATCACCCGGATATTCGCCGCTTGACGCTCGCCCTCTCTCTCTCTCTCTCTCTCTCTCCTCAGCTGATTCTAGTCACCCCGTATCGATCCCACTCGGCCCAGCCAACCATTGCCGACAAAGACGACAGTCCGCGTCGGATTTTCGTGAGTTCTCTGAAGCACTGCATCAGGCGAATGACGCCAGAGGCTGACACGTGGCACATGTGGCTGACACGTGGCACACGTGGCTGACAGATGATTCGGCAATCGCCGGCTCCAGACGCACGCGGTTCGTATCAGTACACGACCAAATCGACAATATCTACCGCGTGACAGATTACAACGTAACACGATAGGCAACCACATGCCGATCGTACCACGTCCTCAAACGTAACATACGTTACAATTTAACAGCCTAAATCTTATTACCTCCCAGTGGACATATCTGGAACCCGCCACGTGTTCCCTGTTCATCCATAAATGTCGTGATGGTGACGGAAGCCAGCGATATTATCGACTCTGCCCTGCGCACTCCTCGCCCGGCTCGGACCGCTCTATAGACAGCCGGTTCCGTAGTACCAAGGTCATCGCCCGCACCACCTCGCACCACCCCGCCACGCGTCAATACCAAGACAGCGACCTGGCCGGGACCGGACCGGTACGCAAGCGGTGCGCGTGTGTCGCGTGTGTCGCGGCTGTGTCGCGTGCGGTGGGTGCAGCGCCCCGGCACGGACTCGTCAAGACTCGTATTTCCCTATCTGCCGGCCGCACCGCAATGACTTGCGCCGTGGCCCGCCACGTGGCTGCGGGGACGGCGTGGCGGCGGCGGCGGAAAGCTACTTTCCGCCACCTGACTGGTTCCACGTCACGATACGGTACAATGGACTGACGTGGAGTCAGGCGCGGCACGGCTCTGCCCAGCCCACCTATGTAGCGGCTCCCGCCTGGAAACAGGCGACCGCAACGCACGCCGGTCGCCGGAGGGGCGGAGACGATTGGCACAGGCGTATGCCACGGCAGGCACACTACGCCGAGAAAACTCCAGACGGGGACGCGTCCAGTGGGCGCCCGTTTCATTTCAAGCTTCCATGGCCGGCCGTCCAAGACACGAGCAACGTAAGAATCGTAAGATAAATCTACCACGATTACTCTAAGCGAAATGGCGTGCTGCTACGAGTAGTTGTCTCGTGTACCCGCGCGCTGGCAGATTCCTGTTATCCATCAATGGCCATGATTACGTAACTGGGCTGATGTGCTGTCGGGTTGTTCGGGCGTGAGTGCTGTCGGGTTGTTGTCGGGTTGTTTGAGAGTGCTGTCGGGTTGTTGTGCTGTCGGGTTGTTGTGCTGTCGGGTTGTTCGGGCGTGAGTTTGTACGGGACTCACCTGCCATACTCCGACGATGGCGTTGGCAATCAGAATCAGCAGAATGACGAACGGTTCCACGAAGGCGGTGATGGCTTCGGTCGAGTCGTGGTGCTCTTCAAAAATGGCTAACACCTGGGAACAAGAAGCCGTCGTCAGAGGCGCAGCAGATCAGCGGGGAAAGGGGAAGGGTACAAAAAGACGCGCAGACACACACCGGCGACGCGGAGACCTGCGCACAGCTGTGTAGACCAGGTGTCAAACATCAAATAGACTGGTGTAACCAGGAGAACAACGGAAAAGGGCTCGGGGAGAAGAAAAAAAGGTGGAGAACTTGAGCTATAAAGGGTGGATGCGGCGTTCAGACACGAGGTATTTTGGTGAAGAAAAAAACAAATATTTTCAGAGTCGAATTTGCGAAGTCACTTATGACTATTTCGTGCTATGACGCCACAACGGCTTTAGTTAGTTGGCACCGATTCACAAAGCTTTTAGTACCAAATTGATGGCCGTTAACAACCGATAATTTTGCGTTGTGTGTAGAGGCAACCTGACGCTCACATTCGGCTCTGGCAACTCGCTGACGCTTGACCCACGGTAGTTATCTTGGAATCCGTTTGATAAGACAGTGAACAAGATGCATGACCACAGTGCATCGACCAACATCAATAATACAGCCACCTGCCGCCCAATCCACACCTTGTGTAGCTGTCAAATTAGGCCCAGTGACTCCCGTAAGATCAACACCGCCCCATATACCCCGCGCGGCATGAGTAACTCTGCGCTGGATAAGCAGACGGATAGAGGTCGGCTGTCACCGAGCACAGGCACGCTGAACAGCCGAACACCTGCCGGCGCATCAGGCGAAACCCAGCAACTGTTGGCCGACTCCCAGCGACGCTCAGCGCCGGCTGGACAGAAATAAGACCATAAATAAATAGATAACGAGCCGCCATAGCCGCGAGTCGGGACAGGGCTGGAGCAGGACAGCGCAGAGCAGGACAGCGCAGGGCGCAAGACAGGACAGAACGCAGGATAGGACGGGGCGCAAAACAGCGGGTCAGTGCGCAGAAGTGCGGGGTAGTGCGCAGAGGGGCAGAGCAAGGTGCAGGACATGACAGGACAAAGAAGTCAAAACAGGACGCAGAACTGCGGGTCAGGACGCGGCAGGGTGCAGTCGCCATCGGGGTGTGCGCTGGCCTGCCGGGACCGATGACGGCTGACCGCTGGCAGGGCCGGCAGCGGTCACTGCAGGGGGAGCTGTGCCAACGCCAGTTATGAGGTCACCGCCTGCAGCAGGGTGCGGCTTCCACGAAGGCTAAATGCGTGGTGTGCGAAGAGCAGCTAAAATATACGCTTCAACATAATCCAGCACCACCGCCGGGGTCACGGCAGACAACAAAAAGACGATAGTTTGGCGATTGAATTGAATCGGTGTCCATGCATGCTTTTACGGACGAAAGAACCCGGAAACATTGTTAGATAAGAGATCACGTCAACTGAGTGTGTAATGATCAAAAGTGCATTATGGACCACAGATTATTTGCACAAAGCCATTCTCGGACAAGAGTGAAAACATGCCCATAGAGCCTCTGAGCCTCTCGTGGGATCAAAAATGGCCGTGAACTATAAAGACGCCATCAGTCACCTGGTAGGTGGGCAGGAGTACTCAGTGACCTGGCAGGCGGCGAGTGTTTGATGCCGTTTTAGTGGCCAATGAAATACAGTGAATAATTAAACTCAGCGACTGCCGGGGCTTGGGCTCACATTTTACGTCCATCATGACATTGCCTGGAAACGCATCCAAGATAATCTGTGCACCGCCGAGGGAGGAGCGGTTATTATGGACATGTCTCAAGGGCGCCGTGGGCACGTCAAGGTTATGTAACGTAAGTTATGACAGCATCCTATTTTTGCTGCAAAGGGGTTCACCCGAGTTCGCCGTGCACGAGGAAACCTGATGCGTTCACCAACAACAAACTGAGAGCGCGCTCATCAGAGCGTTCGAGGGCATACTTACAAAGGAGATGATGGCCGCTAACAACAGGATCTTCACGAGCAGGTCATCGAACTGCTCGAGGATCAGCTCCATTAGCGACTTGCCTGTGGACGAGCGGATGAGAGGGGAGGGGGAGGGGCGTGATTAGCGAGACGAACACAGCAGCCCCCACCGCCGCCACGACAGGCGCTCATAGGTAGCGCGCTGAGTGCGGAACCACTCGGGTCGAAATGTCAGGGCCGCGTCGGAAAATGGTTCCGGCACGAGGCGGGCTGCTGAGCCCGCCCCGAGATACCAGCAATGGGTCTGACGCGGCACTGGTGTAGTCACAGTGGGACGAGACACTCGCAACGAACATTGTGCCGGGATGATAATGATATCAACTTAAACACAAAAATATGTCGAAGTTCCGCATATCTTTTCACTATGTTTTCACTATGTTATAAGTTCCTTGTGAAATGAAGTTTAGATAAATCAGAATATAAAACTTACCCTCCTCGGCCGGGAGCTCTGGAAAAGAGAAAAGTCATGTAAGTACAACATAGTGAACTTGCATTGCAGACATATGCACACAACTTTTGGAAACGTTGACAATCATTTGTCAATGGCAAGTTGCATAATTTAAGTGGTAACGAAAAGATCGAGCTGTGCTATGTGTATGACTGAATTTCAGGGGCAAATCGTCTTTTGACGTCCAGATACCACATTGTTTCGAAAGAAAGTAGCATTGTAGTATGTATAATACAAAACAAATTATGAACAAATCTACAAATATCATTAACACAATTACCTACACATGGCTGTATATGATTTTCGTCGACAGCCCTCCACACCTGCCGCCATAAACTATCTGCCCCCTTAATTCCTTCACACAAATATTTATCTAAGCCCCCAGTCTTGCCACAGCTCGACCCCGGCCTGTGCCGTCCCTTCCCCTCCTCCCGCCTCGCCGAGCGCCACGTACCGTTCGGTCCATACTTCTCCTGGTTGCGCTTGACCTGGTCCTCGCTCAGGCCGCGCACGGCGTCTACGTTGAAGAAGCGCTCGACCTCGGCCACCGTCCTCGTGTGGCCATCCTCCATGGCGACGTTCCGCGGCGGACACGCAGCCCGCTACGCTCAGTCGCTCACAAACACGCACCCACGGACCCGTCGATCCGTCGAACCAGCTGCACCCGCTGCCGGGGAGAGAGAGAGACAGGGTACGGTCACGGCACGGTCGGCCAGGGCGGGGCGGGGGCGGCGCTGGCGGCACAGCTGCACCACCGGCGGCGACCGGCCCGTGTCGGCTGGCACCGCCCGACTCTTGGCGACCAACTGTGGATTCCGTCCGGATCGGGCGGCTGACAGAACGCCGCCCGAAATGGACGCACGGACGGGGAACCCGAGCAGGGGGAAAAAACGAGCATGACCATGTTGGAAATATGTCGGGTTGCCTCCGCCAAGTGTGGCGTGCTGTTTAACTCTACGAATGTCATTATCCAACAGGTAGAACATGAGTTAACAAGGCAGGTAGGGACAATCGTGTAAACTTATACGACCACGGTAACCTTGGACAGCGAAATGTCGGAAAACTTCTCTCAGAAGCAATGCATGGCCGATATTTTCCATTCCTGATGACGAGGCCAGCTCGAGATTGACTACACCGCGGCACCGACACGGCTGGCCCCAGCATCGTGAGCCGTGAGGCCTCGCTATCTTTTACACACGCCCGGCAGCGGCCAGGCCGGCGCATGGTGGGAAGGCCACGCGATAACCGCCCGCCTGACCCGGTAACCTCCCCACAGCCGAGAGCGCACGGCCCGACTCCTGAGCCGCAGCTCTCAGCGGGGACGACCACTCCAGTCTGTCACAGGCGCATCGGCGGGTGACAATACAGCCAAAGTTGGAATTCAAATGACTTGAATGCATTACCTAAAAGCCGGCATATCAGATTTTGGGCACACAATAGATGTGTATAAAGCTAGAATATTAGTTGAGTAAATGGAAGAAATTTATATTAGAAGGAAACAAATCAATGAGAATATTAAAGCCTAGCAAAACAATGACAGGTAATACAGCTTAAATGTTGTTCAACCACAACTACCTTTGTATAGGCAGTTTCCAAATACAAATACACACATATAGGAATATATACTTTCCAAAGGCTCTATTAGCATGACCCATTGCCAGAGAAACTTCATGTTTTCAGAAGACCATAATCCAAATTAGATACATATATTTTAACATAGGTAAATGGTTTTGCAAGCAACAGAAAATCCAACATAGCTTCCAGACATCAGAGAACGTAATAGCTACCACCTCAAATTAAATACCTACTTGCTTAACTGATGGATATAATTATTAATGACAAAGTAATAATAAGTCAACCAAGTGTTTATTAGTAGAGCATGGATGAGGGATGATAACCACTGATCAATCGTGCATCTCAAAAGATAATATATCAAGAAACCCCTCAGCTTACCCCATTTTCCATCCACCAACAGTCATTTGGCGGGTATTTGAAATAGTACCTAAGAATTTGTGCATTTGTTTGTTAGAGTTCGATTTTCTTTCACATTAACTGAGAAGTGAGAAGACAACACTGCACTGACCCGAACTTTCCAGTCAGACCTGTAATGACTTACTAATAACTGAGATGAATGAGAGTGACTGAGCTAAGGCTTGAGATTATCAAACATTTCACACTCCCAGCTTACTTTCAATCATGGTCATTGACCCTGGCTTTATCCAAAACTCATGTGATGGAATTTTCAAATGCATTAAATGAATACATGCTTTTTATTATGTGATTGAGTGGAGTGGATAAGAGAATGAAAGGCACTAATAGTTAACAGTAATAGTAGACAGGATAAATTGGTAAACACCATTAAATATATGCTGACATAAGTTTAAATGTGTGACATTTTACTGACAGTTTAAATGTGTGACATTTTACTGACAGTTTAAATGTGTGACATTTTACTGACTTTAACAGTTATCAAGTGCAAGAGATTCTTGAAATACTTAAGGTTCTAATGCATCTAGTAGGTCTATTGCATCTAGTCATCTAGTAAGCCTAGTAAGTAGTAACTTTACCTCAGTGAAGAAGCAACTCATTTGACATTATAACAACAATCAGGATGTGTGGGAAAAAAGACGAAATAATTTAGAGCTAAGCAAAATAACATAAGGATCTTCCTTTCACTATGCAGTATGCAGTGCAGACTGGTTATTGATTCGACTCTGATTGAATCGATTGGAATCGTTCTATCAAAATCCCTTGAATCAAAGAAGAATTGATTGACCACCAGATTGTGTGATTCATGAATCATGATTGAATCAAAACCTGTATAGAAACAAGGCTGATTGAATCAAAAAGACTGTGCAATGCTATTTCAATGGTGAGTCAAATGTGATTTGATCCAAAAAAAAATTGATTCTTTGATTCAGAAAGAATCATTTCTCAAAATGGATATCCATGAATCAAACGGTGACTGCATCATTCATATTCCAAAATTAATTGTGATTGAATCCTTCCAAAAAAGGTGAATCAATAACCAGTCTGATGCAGTGCAAAGAAGCCAACATACAAAGACAGTATCCCATTTTTTTCTTGATTTGGGTGGGAAATGACACTCATGACCCAAATCTGAATAATCGTCCACTCACTCCCCATTTTAGGAGTGAATTTTACACTCCCAACTTATGAATTGTGATATTGATTCCGACAAATATTGACTAAAAGTGCATGATTTCAACAGAAAATGAAAATGAAATGCTTTCATTTTCTTTTTTTCATTTTCTCTCATGGTCTTTTTTGGCTCAAATTTTCTACTCTGACATCCAAGCAAAAATGGAGTTTTGGGACACTATACAAAAAACCTAGAAAAGCTTAGTTGATATCCATATATGAGCTGTGCATACTGCTGTGAATCATGGGCGGAGCTTTGCAGAACAAGCTGGTGGGGAAAATGCCATATTGGCCGGATGTTTTCCATTATTGAGGTGAAAAATTGTCATTAATGCAACAAAACCTTCAAATCTGACAAAAGTTGGTGGGGCATAGCACAAAGTTGGTGGTGCAGTGGCCATGCCATGTGAATAGGAAACTCCACCTGTGCTATGAATGAAATTGTCTACAGGACAAAGGGTTAGGCACTTGTAATTCACAGAAAAAGCAAATTTAGCAAATATCATTCAAATAGGTACAATACAAATTATCCTGGTTAATACTAAGCTGATCAATTATGTCCTTAGATAGTGCAGTTTCATTTTAAATAGCTTTTTCAGAATTGGCAAGTCATTGTAAATCATTTCACTATGGTAAATATTTGTATTTAAAGTTTGAATCTTCCAGTAACTCAAAATAAAAATGATTATCACAGTCAGCAGAATTTTACTTAGGCTGACTCCTACTTAATAGGTACCAATGAAGCAGTCAATCATGTTCTCCAAACAGAACACCAAATGGCACAGCTCACTCCGACTCCTATTCCCACATCTCAACATCAACCTCCATTGACAAGGTATGTAATACGAACAAAAGGGAAGATGTGTGTAGATGGTCCTACATGAGCAAAAGGGAAAAATATAATTGTAAGTTAAAATGGAAGTAAATTGAAGTAAAAGAATGCTTATTCTGGACAGTTGCTCAGAACATGTGATTATCCTGTTCCTTGAGAACAAAGGACCAGCATGAGGCACTATCATTGCTAAAAATAACAGTACCGAATTCCAACACAATACATAAATTGTAACAATATTATGCTCTGAATACTTATGTATTGTAGGGCACAGCCTTCCGGCGTCGTAATAGACCGAAGATCCTGCAAGGGCGCCACAAATGTCTCAGAATGCCGATATCAGTATTCACTTCACAAAACCAGGATATGTTACAAAGAACACACTGGCAACACGCGATTTGACATAAGAGTCATAAGAGTCGACCGCCGAACACAAAAATATAAGTGCGAGGCGCGAGAGAACATCCACTTGCCTCAGCCGATCGTCGAATGTCGCCCTCCTCGCTCGCCACGAGATGCAGACGAGGCCAATGTGGAGACCTCCGATTGGCTGATGTCGCTGACGTCACCAGTGGTGAATACGGTCACATAGAACTTGGAAGCGACGCTTCTGAGAGCGTGCCAAAAACCGGTGGTTCTCAAACGCGATAGCTGTTGGCAACTGGCACGGTGTCAACTCAGACCAGTGCTTGAGATCACTCTCTGTCTTTGAGTTCGGTTAGGTTAAGCCCAAGGCTATATAAACCAGGTCGAACACTCGGGCCCAAAAAGTGGTGACAACACTAATTTAGTTGCCGCGACCCCGGAGTCGCTGTGCCCGTGGCGTATGTACATCGGACGTCTGATTTACGGCAGGCGCTCACTGCGCTGCGGCCCTAACGGGGGGGGGGGGGAGGGTTCGTAGACAACTGACGTTCGTTTTCGGGTGTGGCAGGAAAACAATTATACTAACATAATCGAACCTGATCCATAGGCGTACCCAGGGGGGGGGGCAAACGGGGCAATTCCCCCTCCCCCCCCCCACCTCATGAAGTACGTGCCCCCTTGGCCGTATGTGTCCCTTTGGAAATCGGGCCCGAAGGGCCCAGAAAAGAATGAATGATTTTGTTTATTTTAAAAAGATGTTGAAAATATGCCCTCTCTAAAAAATATAGTGAGCCAAATCCAGTGTTTTTTGGTGGGGGTACCTTATGCCCCCCTGATAAAAAAATGCCCCCTCGGAGCAGGGGCGGAACTTTATATCTCTTTGGGAGGGCCCGAACCCCCCCCCCCCCCCCCCCCCCCAATGCTGAGCTGAGCCCCTCAATGGTGCTGCCCCCCCCCCCCCCCCCCAATGTTTTCCAAAATTTGTGCCCCTCTAAAATTTCAAGGATTACCCGTATAGATTGTTCTGTTTTGAATTTTGCGTATTTCATCATATCAAGATGTGATTCCATCTTAGGAGTATTCCATCCTAGAAGTATACGAGCATTGCGATTCCATCTGCGACTGCTTTTCGATTATGATATAATGGGTAAGTTTGTAGCATGGATTCTCTTCTGCTAACAAGTCCCGTAGATACAAGGTTCAAAACGTTCAGATTAGCGAATAGCGGAGGTGGAGCATGACGAATTAACGATCGGAGTGCTCTATTTAAATGATGTTCAATGAATTTGTTGTAAACTTATTGTTTGCCTGAAATAAGGTTGATAGTTTATGCAGCCTTTTGGCTCCCTGGTATTGCAATATCCTAAATATCCAACATCCATGCTAAAATATAGTTTGATCCGGAGGAACATCGAGGGGACGTGCCATCAAAGGGGCAAAGGCATCGGGTCTTGGATCATCGTGGCCAGGGGGGCGAGGGGTCCATGGCTCTTCCATGAGGTTAACCGATGTCCGCCTGAGGGGGTCCGTGGTTGACCAAACGAACCCTCGGTCAGCATGAGCGAGCCTTGTTGGGCCTGGAGGGGAGCTCGGTCGATCTGGGGGGGGGGGGGGGGGGGGCACTCCGTCGACTTGGAGGGAGTCCTACGTCCATCCGAGGGGTTCCAGTCGGCCTAAGGAGCCATTGTTTGGCCTGAGGGTTCCCCTGCCGGCCTGAGGGGGCCTCAGTCGGCCTGATCGGCCTGATGGCCCTCGGCCGGCTTAAGGTAACTTCGGCCGGCTTGAGGAGCCCTTGGTCGGCCTGAGGGGTGTCCAGTCGGACTGACGAGCTCTGCTTCGGCCTGCGGTGGGGGGGGGGGGGGCTCTGTCGGCCTGGAGGGGTCCTCGGTCGCCTGGGGTGAGAGCTCGTTGGCCTGAGGGGCTCTCGATCGGCTTGAGGGAACCTTGGCCGGCTTGAGGGGCCCTTGGTCTGTCTGGGGAGCTTTTGTTCGGTATAAGGGGCTCTTTGTCGGCCTGAGGGACCCTTTGTCGGCTTGAGGGGACCTCAGTCGGTCTGAGTGGCCCTCGGTATACCCGAGGGGACCTCGGTCGGCGTGAGGGCGCCCTGAGTGGGCCTAAGGGCCTGAGTGGCTCTCGCTTAGCCTGAGTGGCCCCTCGGCATGCCTGAGTGGGCCCTCGGTATGCCTGAGGGGACCTCGGTCGGCGTAAGGGGCCATCGGTCAGCTTGAGGGGACCTTCAGTTGGTCTGAGGAATCCTCGGTCCGGCCTGAGTGGCTCTCGTTCGGTCTGAAGGGACCACAGCCAGCTTGAGTTTGTTTTCGGTCTGAGGGTTCCTTAGTCGGCCTGAGCGGGTTCTATGACGGCCTCAGGAGGCTCTCGGTCGGCTTGAAGGGCCCTCAGTCGTCTTAGTCGACTTGAAAAAGACTCTTTTTCGGCTTAAGGAAATAGTTCACCTTCAACATGGGTTTTGAACTGAAATAGCAGTTTTGTAGCCCGTGTTGAGAATCCTTATCTGGAACTTTTATTGGCTGAAAAGACTCTCCAGCCGAAGATATTTGACTTTTTGGCGAAGGAATACGGCGCATATATGATGTACCGTACCGTCTGAAAGTGCCAGCACTGCCATAGAGCATGCGCAGACCAATAACGCACACCATAAAATCAATAATTTACAACCTTCTGTCCTGAATTGGCGCGATGTAGGACCATTTAAAAAAAAAACTGTATTAAAAAATATAATAAAATCGTGTTCTGAAAAAAAAATCCAAAGGTGAACTATTTATTTCCTTTAAAGAAAATAGTTCACCTTCGGATTTTTTTTTCAGAACATGATTTTATTATATTTTTTAATACAGTTTCTTTTTTTCTTTTCAAAAATGGTCCTACATCGCGCTAATTCAGGACAGAAGGTCGTAAATTAGTAATGTTATGGTGTGCGTTATTGGTCTGCGCATGCGCAGACCAGTGCTGGCACTCTCAGACGGTACGGTATATCATATATGCGCCGCATTCCTTCGCCAAAAAGTCAAATATCTTCGGCTGGAGAGTCTTTTCAGCCAAGAAAAGTTGCAGATAAGGATTTCTCAACACGGGCTACAAAACTGCTATTTCAGTTCAAAATCCCATGTTGAAGGTGAACTATTTCCTTTAAGGTGCTTCGGTCAGTTTCAGGAGGTGCTTTTACGGCTTGAGGGGCCTTCGGTCAGCTTGAGGAGGCCTTCGGTTGGCCGGAGGGGGCCTTTAGTCGGCCTGATTGGTCCTCGGTCGGCCTAAAGGAGTCCCTAGTGTGCCTGTGTATGTATGTATGTATTAAAGCATGAACTATCCACACGAATGAGGTTTTTACAGTTGTTTGTCATGTTGGCAGGTTACACAGGGTACAATACAAAACACATCAGCATGCACTTTCACACTTCCACACCACGCATAAAAAACTCAGTGCACCTCGCATGTCACGTCAGGTATGGCGCCCTGGCTCCAGGCTACGCTTCAGCTCTCTCATGAACTTGCCAGCAGACATGCACTCGAAGTCGCGTGGCAGACCGTTCATATTGCGCGCAGCGCCGGTAGGCAAAGCGCCTCTTTCCGGCCTCTGTCCTGACCCGAGGAAGAGATAGGTGGTGGTCCTGTCGGGTCGTTCGAGAGTGCGCCGGTCTCTCACAGTTGTGAGAAAATAGACCGGCGAGACTCTCCGGCTCAGCGGTGCTGCGGACTTTGTGGAGAAGACAGAGGGGCTCTTCTGTCTTCTGTGGGGCTCTTCTGTCGGCCTTAGGGGACTCTCGGTCGACTTGAGGGTCCCTTGGTTGGCTTGAGAGGGCCCTTGGTCGGCATGAATGAGAACTCAGTCGGCATGAGGGGGCCATCGGTCGGCTCGAGTGGCTCTTGCCAGGCCTGAGCGGGCCCCAGGCTGGTCTTAGAGGGGCAATTGTCTAGGCCGGAAAGAGCCCGGCGGTCTGAGAGGGGCCTCAGTTGGTTTGATACAGTATTTTCCAGGCCTTAGAGCCCTTAGGCTCCTTGTCGTTCTGAAATGACCTTTGTCATGCCTGAGAGGGCCCTATGCCTGTCTGAAAAGTCTGTTTACCAGTTTGAAAGGACCCTTAAAGGTTCACCTTCGGAAATTTTCAGAACACGATTTTATTATATTTTTTAATACAGTTTCTTTTTTTCTGTTTAAAAATGGTCCTACATCGCGCCAATTCGGACAGAAGGTTGTAAATTATTGATTTTTATGGTGTGCGTTATTGGTCTGCGCATGCTCCATGGCAGTGCTGGCACTTTCAGACGGTACGGTACATCATATATGCGCCGTATTCCTTCGCCAAAAAGTCAAATATCTTCGGCTGGAGACTCTTTTCAGCCAAGAAAAGTTCCAGATAAGGATTTTTCAACACGGGCTACAAAACTGCTATTTCAGTTCAAAACCCATGTGAAGGTGAACTATTTCCTTTAATCGTCCAAGGGAGGGGGGGGGGGGGCTTTTCCGCCTAAGAGAGCCCTAAATCTCTATAAGAGGACCGCTTCTTTGAGAAGATCATCGGTCGACCAGAGATGACCACCGTCTGATCTGAGAGGGCCTTACGTACGCTTGTCTAAGAGGGCCATTTTCAGACCTAAGAGGGCTCTGTGCAAGTCTGAGAAAGCTCTCGGTCATTCTGGAGAGCCCTTAAAGGAAATAGTTCACCTTCAACATGGGTTTTGAACTGAAATAGCAGTTTTGTAGCCCGTGTTGAGAAATCCTTATCTGGAACTTTTCTTGGCTGAAAAGACTCTCCAGCCGAAGATATTTGACTTTTTGGCGAAGGAATACGGCGCATATATGATGTACCGTACCGTCTGAAAGTGCCAGCACTGCCATGGAGCATGCGCAGACCAATAACGCACACCATAAAATCAATAATTTACAACCTTCTGTTCTGAATTGGCGCGATGTAGGACCATTTTTAAAAAGAAAAAAGAATCTGTATTCAAAAATACAATAAAATCGTGTTCTGAAAAAAATTCCGAAGGTGAACTATTTCCTTTAAACGGGCTGAGAGAGCCATTGGTCGGTCGGAAGCAGTCTTGCAGACTCGGAATCGTAATCTGAGTCTATTAGAGTCGATAATTTTTGCCGGAGTCGGAGTGAGTTAAATTTTGCGCCGACTCCGTCTGGCATTTGAAAATTATGTATGAGGAACGTGTTTGTCAGATGCATTCTTAATTGGCCACCGATGGCGATAATGTAACATTTAACGGCTTCAAAATTGTGTTGTTGTCCTTAAAAAAAATGTTATGACCACTGACCAGTCAGTGTTTACCTATCAATTTCAGTTAACTAGTAATTTGTCAATTTTATGGTCTGAAACAAGGAAATTGGAGAAGGAATACTTTTGTATTTTTTCCGGTATAAAACGGAGAAAATAGTTCCACCATTGTAATAATTGTAATAGTTTTATAATAAATATATTATATAATAATTATACACTACATATACATATGTATATATAGTATTGTACGTTTAGTTTCGACTTGAGCATTCGGCCGTTGCCCCCCCCCCCCCAACCGATTTCATAAAGTTCCACCACTGCCTCGGAGTGAATCCTGGGTAAGCTGGGTAAGCCACTGACCTGACCTAACCTTTACAGTAATTACGGTCGCAGGGAGCCACGTTTAGAACGCTCCGCTCGCATTCGCTCGCTGCGCTGCGGCCCTACCAGGGGAGGGGGCTGTCGTCGTCCCCCCCCCCCCCTGGACCTCCCAGACCATCTCGAGACCCCCCCCCCCCATCCCCCGGTAGGACCGCAGCGCGGCGAGCGCCTGCCGTGAATCTGTTGTCCGATGTATTTACGCGTGCCCGTGCGCGTAATTTGCAATGTAAACTTGCGATCAGTGAAGACCCCGAAATCAGTTCACGAGCGAATCTTAAAAACAAAATATCGGTAGGCAAACGTATGTCCCCCCCCCAAAAAAAACGATCCGCAAGGTTCTGATTTTTGTCCTGGTACAGTGGCGGATAAATCTTTCTTCGAAGATACGAATAATTTTGCATTTTTACATGGGGAGACAACCAAAAAAAAAACAGTGACAACGAAAGAAAAATTGCTGTCCGACCATTTTTAATTTTCTTGAAAAGTTGTGCATTGGGGGTTTCAAGGGCGGATAATTCATTGGTGGTGACCAAAAAAATCACAAAAATACATTTTCCAAGATACGGCCTTCCGTATTTTCCCAAGTTCATTGTGCAGGCCTAATTTTGACGACCAAATAACTCAGAGACTAAAAAAGCGATTTTGATCAACTTCTTTGTTGTTGTTTGGATCAGGATTAGTCGAAGAACAATTTGGCAATCACGGAGTTTCTATTTTTTGTTTTGTCACGTGATTTCGTGACCTATTTTTTGCGCCGTGACCTTGACCTGTTGGAAACGGAAATAAAAATTTCAGTCTGGTGAAGTTTGAATTTCATTGATGTCCTTCCGTATAAAAAAAAAATAAAAAGTGGGGTTCGACCTGCAAAAATCATTTTTGAGTCTTGCAATACTGAGATAATACGCTGTTTGGGCACCTGTCCGTCGATAACTTTGCATCTACTTGACAAACGCTTTCGAAACAAAGTCCTGAGTGACTCCTGACGACGAAACCTCTCGGTTGGTGCCTGTTACACCGACATCAGGTCGCCATATGACCTGCCAGGTCAATACAACGTAACATACCCAAACAGCGTGCTGTGTGCATTGCAAGGCTCAAAAGTAGTTTTTACAGGTCGAACCCCACTTTTTAGATGTTTTTTATACGAAAAGACATCAATGGAACTAAAATCGTCATCAGCCCAAAAAAAAACATAATTTCAGTTTCCAACAGGTCAAGGTCACGGCGCAAAATGTAGGTCACGAGGTCACGTGACAAAATGAAAATAGAAAATCCGAGATTGCCAAAATATTATTTGACTAATCCCGATCCAAACAATACAAAAATCAAAATCGCTTCTTTAGTCTCGGTTGGTCGTCAAAATTAGGCCTGCATGGTGAACTTTGGAAATTTGCGGAAGGCCTTATCTTTTTTTCTTTTTTTGAGTCACTACCAATGAATTCCCCGCCCTTGAAATCCCCAGTGCACAACTTTTCAAGAAAATTACAAATGATCGGACGGCAAATTTGAGAAGAATTTTTTTTTGTCTTACTGTGAAAGTCCCCAAAAGTAGGTTTTACAGGTCAAACCCCACTATTTTAATTTTTTATACGAAAGTACATCAATGAAGCTCAAATCGTCATCTGACGAAAATTTTTATTTCAGTTCCCAACAGGTCAAGGTCACGGCGAAAAAAAGTAGGTCACGAGGTCAGGTGACAAAAAAAGAAATCCGTGATTACCAAATTGTTCTTCGACTAATCTTGATCCAAACAAAACAAGTTTTCAACAACAACAAAAATGGTCTGAGTTATTGATCGTCAAAATTAGGCTTGCACAGTGAACTTGGGAAAATACGGAAGACCGTATTTTGTAAAATATTTTTTGGGGGGAATTTTTGGTCACCACGAATGAAATCCCCGCTCTTGAAACCCCCAATGTACAACTTTTCAAGAAAATTAAAAATGGCCAGACGACACCCACCGGTTGTCTTACTGTAGAATGTGATCTTAGGTCAGATCACGTGATTTTATCATGTGGCCATTTAAAATTCGGAATTTGTTTCTTGCCATAATCGACTTCGATATATTGGCCTTCGATGGTAAGAAATTGGAGATAGTTTGTTTGTTGGGGGGGGGGGCAATCATGGTCTTTGGCAACAACTTTGCACATAATTATTGTGATAGAGAGCTTAACTCAACGCCATTATATCTGTCTCGTCGAGCTGCTTTCAATGATGTATAGCATGACCCCGCAGGTCACTCCATAACCTCAAGGTCACGTCCCCTGAGGTTGATTTCCCAAATGACCTGGCTTGATAAATTCAGACTGATTATTGATTCACCTTTTTTGGAAGGATTCAATCACGATTAATTTTGGAATATGAATGATTCAGTCACCGTTTGATTCATGGATAACCATTTTGAGAAATTATTATTTCCGATTCAAAGAATCAATTTTTTTTTTGATCAAATCACGTTTGACTCACCATTGAAATAGCATTGCACAGTCTTTTTGATTCAATCAGCCTTGTTTCTATGCGGGTTTTGATTCAATCATGATTCATGAATAAAAAAAATTCGGTGGTGAATCGATTCTTCTTTGAATCAAGGGATTTTGATTGAACGATTCCAATCGATTCAATCAGAGTCGAATCAATAACCAGTCTCAGTCTTGCTTGATTATACAATAGATAATTTGTTGACATTGTTCGTGGTATTTCGCAAAATTGAACGTGTTTTTGCTTTGGAAGACACTGTTAGCTATTTTTATAACATTCTCGGTCTGGAAATAGAGAGGAGAAAAATGTATATCTTGAGGACCCACAGACGCCTCTATCGGCGAAATATTGAATTATATCATCATGTGATCTTGATCATTTAGCGAAATAGGTTGGCACGTGATTCAAAGGACCTGCACTCTCCTATTCCACCTAAGAAAAATCACGAATTTTAACTGAGAACATAGCAAAATCACGTGGCCTGACCTGAGGACACATGCCAAAATGTCGACCCTTTTCCATTCGAGTTCTCACACAAGATTACATTACATTAATTTGTGGTACATGGCGATTCTGATGATACATAGTTTTATATCATTCGAATTATTTATAGGATATATCCCGACATATATCGCCCGAAGAAAATTAAGCCTTTGTGCGACATTAATGAGATGCCTGAGGTTATAACTCGTAAACCGTTCGACGGACGTGGATGAAAATTTTACAGCGTGAATGTACGGCCCAGATAACCCCCGATACCTAGTTCAATCGAAATGTAAGAAGTAGGATGTTATGGTTTGATCGATCTGACGTGGACTGCACCGGGTGACCTCTGGTCACGTGATCTTGAAGTCACAGAGCGACTACAGGGCTGATGTATATCATTGAAAGCAGGTCGACGCGATACCTAGGCATAATGCCGTTTAATGAGCTTTCTAGCACAATTACGTGCAAAGTTATTACCAAAGACGCGCTGGTGAACATGATTTTTTGCCAAATACAAAAATATAAATATTATATTTAGAATAAAAAAACTATCACCAACTTTTCCAACATCGAAGGTCGGTGTCCGGTGTCCATTCTGGCATGGAAAAAAAATCCGAATTTTAAAAGACCACATTATAAAATCACGTGGTTTGACCTGAGATCACGTGTTGAAATAGCAAAATTTCAGAATTTTCAAAAATGATTAAATCATAATAATCTATTGTTCCTGATGATTCTGGTGATTACAGAGCGGGCGCAACAACTATATAAAAACCTAAAGCACGATGGTTTGCATTCTCCCCGGTTATGCTACACCTCGCGTCTATGGAATTCACGTCTGTGGAATACACGTCTGTGCAATACACGTCTGTGAAATATACGTCTGTGGAATACACGTCTGTGGAATACACGTCTGTGGAATACACGTCTGTGGAATACACGTCTGTGGAATACACGTCTGTGGAATACACGTCTGTGGAATACACGTCTGTGGAATACACGTCTGTGGAATACGTCGTGTCTGTGGAATACACGTCTGTGGAATACACGTCTGTGGAATACACGTCTGTGGAATACACGTCTGTGGAATACACGTCTGTGGAATACACGTCTGTGGAATACACGTCTGTGGAATACACGTCTGTGGAATACACGTCTGTGAAATACACGTCTGTGGAATACACGTCTGTGGAATACACGTCTGTGGAATACACGTCTGTGGAATACACGTCTGTGGAATACACGTCTGTGGAATACACGTATGTGGAATACACGTCTGTGGAATACGTCGTGTCTGTGGAATACACGTCTGTGGAATACACGTCTGTGGAACACGTCGTGTCTGTGGAATACACGTCTGTGGAATACACGTATGTGGAACACGTCGTGTCTGTGGAATACACGTCTGTGGAATACACGTCTGTGGAATACACGTCTGTGGAATACACGTCTGTGGAATACACGTCTGTGGAACACGTCGTGTCTGTGGAATACACGTCTGTGGAATACACGTCTTTGGAATACACGTATGTGGAATACACGTCTGTGGAATACACGTCTGTGGAATACACGTCTGTGGAATACACGTCTGTGGAATACACGTCTGTGGAATACACGTCTGTGGAATACGTCGTGTCTGTGGAATACACGTCTGTGGAATGCACGTCTGTGGAATACACGTCTGTGGAATACACGTCTGTGGAATACACGTCTGTGGAATACACGTCTGTGGAATACACGTCTGTGGAATACACGTCTGTGGAATACACGTCTGTGGAATACACGTCTGTGGAATACACGTCTGTGGAATACACGTCTGTGGAATACACGTCTGTGGAATACACGTCTGTGGAATACGTCGTGTCTGTGGAATACACGTCTGTGGAATACACGTCTGTGGAATACACGTCTGTGGAATACACGTCTGTGGAATACACGTCTGTGGAATACACGTCTGTGGAATACACGTCTGTGGAATACACGTCTGTGGAATACACGTCTGTGAAATACACGTCTGTGGAATACACGTCTGTGGAATACACGTCTGTGGAATACACGTCTGTGGAATACACGTCTGTGGAATACACGTCTGTGGAATACACGTCTGTGGAATACACGTCTGTGGAATACACGTCTGTGGAATACACGTCTGTGGAATACACGTCTGTGGAATACACGTCTGTGGAATACACGTCTGTGGAATACACGTCTGTGGAATACACGTCTGTGGAATACACGTCTGTGGAATACACGTCTGTGGAATACACGTCTGTGGAATACACGTCTGTGGAATACACGTCTGTGGAATACACGTCTGTGGAATACACGTCTGTGGAATACACGTCTGTGGAATACACGTCTGTGGAATACACGTCTGTGGAATACACGTCTGTGGAATACACGTCTGTGGAATACACGTCTGTGGAATACACGTCTGTGGAATACACGTCTGTGGAATACACGTCTGTGGAATACACGTCTGTGGAATACACGTCTGTGGAATACACGTCTGTGGAATACACGTCTGTGGAATACACGTCTGTGGAATACACGTCTGTGGAATACACGTCTGTGGAATACACGTCTGTGGAATACACGTCTGTGGAATACACGTCTGTGGAATACACGTCTGTGGAATACACGTCTGTGGAATACACGTCTGTGGAATACGTCGTGTCTGTGGAATACACGTCGTGTCTGTGGAATACACGTCTGTGGAATACACGTCTGTGGAATACACGTCTGTGGAATACACGTCTGTGGAATACACGTCTGTGGAATACACGTCTGTGGAATACACGTCTGTGGAATACACGTCTGTGGAATACACGTCTGTGGAATACGTCGTGTCTGTGGAATACAATTCCTGGACCACAGTAAGACCAATACCAGCAGTATTTCCGTCAGTGGCGGCGGATCATATTTTCGGATGGGGGGGGACAAAGAAACCCAGGGGGCCCTCTAGGCCAAAGTCCCCCCCCCCCCCCCCAACAACAACAACAAAAATTTGCCGCGAAATAGTATCTCCTCGGATTTGGGACACTATATTTTGCAAGGCCCCTAAATGGTCGAGAAAAAAACGTCGGACAGGCCCATGTTTAAGTCTCGGGCCTTCCGAGGGCCCTCAGGCCTACCGAGGGTCCCCCTCAGGCCTACCGAGGGCCCCTCATGCCGACTGAGGGCCTTCTGTCGGCCTTAGAGGGCCCCTCAGGCTGGCTGGGGGCACATCGGGGCCCTGGGTCATTGTTTCGGTTAAAAATAATAATAAAAAAGTCGAACCAACTTCTTGGAGGGTCCCTCTTACAAATGTATGGGGGGGGCATACAATATTTATGGGGCAAAATCATATGTTTGCCCCCTCCCCCAAAACAAAACTTCTTGAGTGGGGGGGGGGGGGGGCAGCTTCCCCCCCCCCCATTATCCGCCGCTACTGATTGCCGTGCCACGACGCATCACCAGTCAAGTGTCACTGGGGGGGCATAGAAGGCGCGTCCTGCTAACAACTAACCTCCGTACCCTATCCTGACCAAATGAGGTAGGCTCGACATCGCCAGTGGGTCCATACAATATTATACACTAAATGTGGTGGGTAATGCATGCAATTTCCGCACAAAGTGGCCGATTTTTATCTTGCAAAGGCAATAAACCAGTCATTTTTGACGATAGCAATTGCAAACTTCACACACATACTCATCATATAAATCGCTACCATACATGGTTTTACTTTTGCGATCGATTGATTTTTTTTGTTGAAAATATCATAAAAATAAAATTCCTGTTTTTTATAGAAATTTTGCATGTTAAAAAAAAAAAAAACGGCAGTTTTATAGTTAAATCTTTTGTGAGCTGTTTGACATCCTACAATTTAATTTATCTTCAAAACTCCACTTTTGACGGTGTGTTTCGTAAATCTCGATTTTTCAATAAAAATTGTTAGGCTTGACGCACACGCAACCAAAAGCAGCGCGCAAATAGGGCAAGGGGACGGCGCAATTAAGACATGGTTGCCCTTATTGCGCCACTTGCAAGGGTGTGCTAAAAACTTAATATGAAATATACAAATGAGTTAATGGATGTGGGTGGGAAGTGTCAGCTTTCGAAGCCAATGAATCAGACTACAAGTTAGAAAAAGTTGTAAACACCTCTTCGCCTTATTGGCTTAGCGTAATAAGCGATTTGGCTAAACGTGGCGCAAATTGGACAGTCTCCCCTACAGTGGACTTATTTTAAGATGAATACGAGTTATCATAAATAACTGACAGTTATATGTGGAGTTGTTCTTATCTGAATTCGATTAATTTTAAATTGAACTGGACTTGCTTTAATAATGTAGCATCTAATGTACTCTTGGCATAGCTTCGTATCGTGGAGACGTCTTTCGTATAGTGTATAATCACTCGCAAGTGTGATTTTCATCGACAGTACAGTCGGTCTCATAATGATCTTCCCTTGCCACCACGTGGCGCTACGGTCGCGATAACACCTCTGCCAAAGACCAACGATCTTAGCGACCCTACCAAATTTCGTCCAATATCAGTTGTTCCCGTCATCTCTAAAATCCTTGAGCGGGTCGTCCACAGTCAACTAAATGCTTACTTTACCCGTCACGAGCTTTACTCGCACTCGCAGCATGGCTATCGCGCGCATCACTCTACGGAGACAGTTCTGACAGAAGTTAGTGACAAAATTATATCTACCATGGACCGGGGCGAGATTTCACTGCTTGTGCTGATTGATTTATCGCGCTGTTTCGACGTCATTGATAATAGTGTACTCTTAGACAAGCTGCGACTCTACAACATTGATATCACATATTTTGAGAACTACCTGCGAGGTCACACGCAACAGGTCAAGGTTAGGGACAGTGACGGAAAGGTTAAACTCTCGACTACTCTGCCCAATGACATGGGTGTGTATCAGGGAACCTCACTTGGCCCGCTGTTGTTCTCCGTGTTCTCAAATGACCTAGCACTGCATTCTCATGGCGCATCCATCTTTCAATACGCGGACGATACGCAGGTTTTGAGCGTATCATACGATACGCAGATAGAGCGTGATATTTACGCTCTCATTGCAAGGATGGAACAGGCTCTGGCCACTCTCTCGGAATGGTTTTCATCGTATTATATGAAAGTGAACGCCGACAAGACGCAGTTAATAGTTTTCGGCACAAAAGCCATGCTGCGTAGCTTTCCGGAAGTTAGACTCAGATTTGGCGCATCGCTCGTCTCCGAAAGCCGAACTGTGAAAAATCTGGGACTAGTTATGGACAGGTTTTTGACCTTTGATACTCACATTGATCAGCTGGTGGGAAAATGCACGGGGATGCTTTTAGCCTTATCTCATGCCAAACATTGCCTGCCATCCGACATCATCGCGTCTCTGGTCACATCCCTAGTCGTGTCACATATCAGATACTGCATATCCATCTACGGTACTTACGGACTGGCCCAGAGACATAGGATACGGAAGGTGCTGAACTTCTGCGCACGTGTCGTATGTGGCAGACGTAAATACGACCACATATCTGCCGATATGTATGAGCGGATATTGACTACAAACAGCTTGGGTGGCTCAACGCGGAACAGCTAACCACGTACCATCGCGTGTGCCTCATTCAGAAAGTACGTACCACTGGACTCCCAGTTGGTATTGCCGAACACCTCGTCACCAGCGACCACCAACACAGCACCAGAACACGCGGTCAGCTAAAGCGACCCAGTGCTAAATCGAACGCAGGTGTTCGTAGACTGTGTTGTAGCGGTGCTGATATGCACAACAGACTACCGCAGGACATCCACGAAAAAGGAATCACCAGTTTTAAGACTCGGGTGATTGACTGACTGCTCCGTGATGCTGGCTAGGCGCTGATGAGTGTGTGTGGCGAGTGTGTATGGCGAGTGTGTATAGCGGGTGTGTATGGCGGGTGTGTATAGCGGGTGTGTATGGCGGGTGTGTATGGCGGGTGTGTATGGCGGGTGTGTATGGCGGGTGTGTATGGCGGGTGTGTATGGCGAGTGTGTATAGCGGGTGTGTATGGCGAGTGTGTATGGCGGGTGTGTATGGCGGGTGTGTATGGCGAGTGTGTATAGCGGGTGTGTATGGCGGGTGTGTATAGCGGGTGTGTATGGCGGGTGTGTATGGCGGGTGTGTATGGCGGGTGTGTATGGCGGGTGTGTATGGCGAGTGTGTATAGCGGGTGTGTATGGCGAGTGTGTATGGCGGGTGTGTATAGCGGGTGTGTATGGCGGGTGTGTATGGCGGGTGTGTATGGCGGGTGTGTATGGCGGGTGTGTATGGCGAGGGTGTATAGCGGGTGTGTATGGCGAGTGTGTATGGCGGGTGTGTATGGCGAGTGTGTATAGCGGGTGTGTATGGCGGGTGTGTATAGCGGGTGTGTATGGCGAGTGTGTATGGCGAGTGTGTATGGCGAGTGTGTATATCGGGTGTGTATGGCGGGTGTGTATGGCGAGTGTGTATAGCGGGTGTGTATGGCGAGTGTGTATGGCAAGTGTGTATAGCGGGTGTGTATGGCGGGTGTGTATGGCGGGTGTGTATAGCGGGTGTGTATGGCGGGTGTGTATGGCGAGTGTGTATGGCGGGTGTGTATGGCGGGTGTGTATGGCGGGTGTGTATGGCGAGTGTGTATAGCGGGTGTGTATGGCGGGTGTGTATGGCGAGTGTGTATAGCGGGTGTGTATGGCGAGTGTGTATAGCGGGTGTGTATGGCGAGTGTGTATGGCGGGTGTGTATAGCGGGTGTGTATGGCGGGTGTGTATGGCGGGTGTGTATGGCGGGTGTGTATGGCGGGTGTGTATGGCGGGTGTGTATGGCGAGTGTGTATAGCGGGTGTGTATGGCGAGTGTGTATAGCGGGTGTGTATGGCGGGTGTGTATGGCGAGTGTGTATGGCGAGTGTGTATGGCGAGTGTGTATAGCGGGTGTGTATGGCGGGTGTGTATGGCGAGTGTGTATGGCGAGTGTGTATAGCGGGTGTGTATGGCGAGTGTGTATAGCGGGTGTGTATAGCGGGTGTGTATGGCGAGTGTGTATGGCGAGTGTGTATAGCGAGTGTGTATAGCGGGTGTGTATAGCGGGTGTGTATGGCGGGTGTGTATGGCGGGTGTGTATGGCGAGTGTGTATCGCGAGTGTGTATGGCGAGTGTGTATAGCGGGTGTGTATGGCGAGTGTGTATAGCGGGTGTGTATGGCGGGTGTGTATGGCGGGTGTGTATAGCGGGTGTGTATGGCGGGTGTGTATGGCGAGTGTGTATAGCGGGTGTGTATGGCGGGTGTGTATGGCGGGTGTGTATGGCGGGTTGTGTGGGTCTGTGATTTACATTTGAATGTCCAAGCTTTTACCATATTGACGTGCGACTTGGAAAAGCCACGCTCGATGTGGAAGGGTTGCAAAATACATGTCTATGTCTATATGACGATAGGCACAACACAAAATATGGTTTCCCCACCGTAGGTTGGTACCCATTGTGGCTGTCTGGCAGGTGCGTGACCTGGGGAGGGGGAGGGAGGGAGGGAGTGCGGAGCGTTGTCGGAATGGAATGCGCCGCGACTCGGGTGGTGGTCAGGGCCGTCTGTCTCGAGGGTCAAGAGGTCACCTGTCCTGAGCTGGCAGAGATCCAATATTGGAGACTGAATAACAGCGTTCACCACATCAGCCCAAATAGCTCAGTCGGTATAGCTGTCTACTCCTAGCGTATTCGTAGATTGGTCATGGTTTCGAACCGCGCTGGCACCAGGCGCTTTTACGTGTATTTCTTTCTTGATCATGCCACGTGTCATGTGCAATGCAGAACCCCGAAATTGCGAATGCAAACGTCCACCTGATGATTCTACACGAAAAAGCAGACAAATGCAGTGGGCCTCGCACTGATATGTTCGCATCACGCCGCTCCGTCCTTCACGCTCCACAAACACACCCGGGCGGGTTTATATCCATTAACCCTATTTATAACAGGCTCCTGGCTACCCCTATTTGTAACAGGTGGGGGGGGGGGGCGGATTCCGCCTACCCCCAGAGATCTCGAGATCTACCCGTCCGATTTTCAAAAATGAAACAGCGTTTGGTTCCCCTCAACACGATCTACATTTATAAATAATAAACCAATCTAAATTTTTGATAGGGGGCAACAGGGGGGCAAACACTACACATTTTAGTGGTATTTGTGATCCAACACAGCTGTCATGTTTATCAACCGATTTTCACACAACCAATGGGAATCGATAGATATTGAATTGGAAATTGATACAAGGCGGTGACTTTTAAAATTCAAAAATCATAGGTGTGTGCAGGTCACTCAATATGGGGGTGAAGTAAATGCGTAATAAAACCATTTTTTGATGTTTTTTTTTTAAAATGAAACCGTATGTTATTGTGACATTAGACAATACAGTTATAAATTACATTTTTTGCCATAGGCGGTACCAGGTTAGTGAAAAAGGGAAATCAAATTGGAAAACAATATTGACCGCAGGCAAGTTGCTACCCAGCACTATACATAAGTTACTGATCGTAGATAGTTCCTTTTTGCATGTTGTAATTCATCATAGGCGTATCCAGGATCCAAACTGGGGAGGCGCAATACCTTTTGATAAGTAAATTATCCGCTATTATGATACTAACTAGTCAACAGTGACTATTTCACTTACAACTTCAATTAACATTGCTTACCCCCCCCCCCTTTTTACCCTACCTGGACTCGCCTGTTATCTTATAATCGTTCGTAGAGTACCCTGTGGTGCGTGTTTCATCCGAAAACTGCAGTATGTTATGTCATTGTAGGCTCATGCCTCTTAGTTTCCTTGCAATAATATGACCCTCTTTCTTCCATTCCTGAGCGCGCCTCTGCCAAAAATACTGTATTCTCTTTTCTGACCTCATATTTGCATATATCATTATAAGCTAGCCGTCTATTGCATCGCAATCGCTGGCATATCGTCATTACCATGCCAGCCACCCCCCTTTTCATGTGCCTGAACACGCCCATGAAACTCAATATGTAATAAATTATGCAAATAATGGAATCAGAAGCTATCTTTTACATCTTGATAGCTATAAATGTCCCTTACATCGCTCTATTGGCTTCCCGCCAAGCATTTAAAGGGAATAGGTCACCTTGAAAGTTGTCTCGAAGTTCAACCATACGGTGCATCTTGAGCTCAAAACTACGAATATGACTTTGGTTTGGACAACTGATGGATATATGTGGAGAAAGAAGTAAGTTTCTCTTTCTATTTCACGAGAAATCGTACGATAGCAGCTGGCGTTACGGCTCCGCCCCGCTCCGCCTGACGACAAATACAGTCTCTGACAAGAGGCCGCCGCGCCGCCCGGGAGGTTGAGCGGATATTAACGAGGCGTCGTGACCAGAGACTACGTGCCAGAGAGTGTACCTGCCTCCGGCGGCGAGCGAAAGGAACTGATCGTGGCCCGGAACAGCGGAATTGAATCCGGGCCCACTAGTCCTGTGTCGAAATTACTTAACGTAGGGAGGTAATTCTTTCACCACAACCCATTTTTAGATCTGCTCTACAAATCTGCTATCTCAGTCCAAAACTCCATGTTAAAGGTGAACTATTCCCTTTAATACTTCCTGGAACCCCCCCCCCCCCCCCTTGCAAGTCCCTGAATCCGCCTCTGCCATGCAATTTGTATGATATTTCCTTAACATCAACTAATTTCCACTTGTTGCAATCACCGTAAACCGATGTAACTCCTTCATACTTGAGGCAGTTGGGAAGAAACCGTGAAGATCGCATTTCCGTATTATCGCCAAATGTCGCCGCCGAACCCACCCAAAACCGTGTCCTGGAACCGCCTCTGTTCAGGTTAAGAACTAAAAAATTTACTCCATATGTGAAAACCTGTTTTTGGAAAAGTCCCAAAATGTAATGGGCCTGCTCTCAGCCGTTCTGGAGATATCTTTGAAAAACAAGAGGGGGGGGGCGGAATCCGCCCCCCCCCCCCTGTTACAAATAGGGTTAAGTTAGCGACGATATCTGCGACGACAGTATTTACAAACTTAGGTCTATGAAGCATCGCCAGGTGTGTAGCTGATAGAGCATCTGACTGGCTACGTGTTTAAATTTGACTTTGACCTTGAGATCAGGTCAAAATATCGACACTTTATTTTTGGTGCACGGCAAATTTCTCAATCGTCGCAAGCGACAAGACGGATAGCCATTTCCGAGACGACATCTGTGACGACAGTATCGGTCAACTTGAGATACAAATATTCGTCGTAGTATAGCCCGTGCAGTGTTCTATCAATTGGACACTTAGCGATGCTTCACAGACCTATGGTTTTCTTAAAACTGGTCATCACAGACATCGTCGCTAACTTGACATTCTAGGTCTGCGTATATTTCCAACCACGATCCGCCACACAACCTCGCCACACATGCGCATTGTTATTCCCCAATCCGCCTGTGTGGGTCAGATCAGGACGGAGCGGTGCAGATTCCGCCAAGTATAGGCCGGCACCGGGCGAGCTGTCAAACCGGTCCGGTCCCGCCTCGGTGCGGGATTCAGCCAGCTATCGTTTTGCCTACCGTTGGAGACCCAGAGCTAGGGAAGATCATTTTGGTACCGACTGTACATATATGTATATGTAATTGTGTCGGCAGCATGATGGCTTTGGCTATGCAAGAGCCTATGACAAAAGCATGGGCAGAAAATGGGTATTTTGTTATTAAGCTTCATGTATGCCTTTATTACAAAGGGGACATACATAAAAGGCCACGATTGCCACGAGTGTTGACAAGCAATTTGTTTGAAGTGATGTGTGTGTGTGTGTACATAGACTGTAATGCCAAGAACGCAATAACACTTACCTTTCTGAAGGCTCCTGACAACCGAGACAAAGCAAATTGGGCGGATATTTTGGCATTGGCCGGTGACAGGAGCCGCCGCTATCTCAGACAAAGCTTGGGTGTGGCATTGATCCAAAATAAGCTGTGTTCGCTATTCATAGCTGAGAACCGCATGCGACAGGGTTTCCAAGTAAAACACGGGGTGCGGTCGGGCGAAGGTTTGCTGCTGTCACGCTGGGGCACCCATCATACATCTGGCACGCCCGCCTGCCTCCGCTGTCCCCGGGGATAGCCGACAAATCAGACCCTGCGCACAATAGGGCGTAATGGCGCTGGCATGGGCCGCCATGTACATCTGTCAGCCTGAACGTTCCCGTCAGAGGGAAATGTATTACATGTAGTTCATGGATGAGCCTAAAAGAGTGTCGAATAGCTCATAAGCAAAAAGTAAAATAAAATAATATGGCATGATTTCAAATTTGTCATGTCATGGATATTCGGCCAGCTTGCGCAAGTAGTTAAAAATTATTAGTTGGATAACTGTTATCGCATGCACACAAATGTCCATGGATTATACAGTAGATCACAGGGTCCGATATCTAGGACAATATATCCTGGATCTCCTGAGATATAGGACCCGCATTAAAAGGTTACCGATGGGCCTATAACGATCCTAGACCCACCTTCCATATTCTTTCAAGACAAGAGATCCTCTGAATCCATTATTTATTATTTGTATTATTTAGTCTAAGACTCATAGCGATAATTTAAAGTAACCAGTAGGTATGTTATTACTGCAAATAGAACCATCATGTTGACTACGGATCTCACTTCTTCCCGCAACCCAACCATCAGGGCAGCCACCCACTTCCCAGCGCCATTCCTCCCCCCCCCCCCCCCCCCCATCATCCCGCGGTGACCACTGCCCGGTCACCGTCTCCCGGTCGGCACGTGCCGGCCGTTCCTCGCGGCGCCCGGCCTCACCGCGCAGTGCGGTTTTGCAATGCCTCCGCTGCCCGGCCATTAGCGCGTTGGCCCGGCCAACTGCCCGGGAGTTTTTGCCACCGCGGGCCGCGAACTGTCAGCACAGGTTGTGTCGATCAGGTCAGAGCGACCGAGAGCGAACGCCGGTCTCTGCAGGTGGAACGAGCGAACGGACTGTGCTGAGATGCAGTATCATGAAAGTAGCAGTGATTGGAAGGGCCTGAGAGACGCTTTCGAGTCAGGTTCATAGTTATTGTGTGGCACTGCCGATTCCCAGAGCAAGTATATTGGGGGATATGGATGGATCACGCCTCAACCCCTCTCGCTTTCAGACTGTCTGCAATTAATCGGCACAATTGAACTCACAGAATAGGGTGTATTCGGTGCACGTAATTGCCGTCCGGACGGCGCGGCGGCCCATTTCAGAGACTGTACTCGGCGTCAGGCGGAGCGGGGTGGAGCGAGAACGCCAGCTGCTATCGTACGATTTATCGTGAAATAGAAAGAGAAACTTACTTCTTTCTCCACATATATCCTGAGGCCTCTAATTTCTGAGGAATGCCTTATTCGTTTTGTGTAACAGGAAAGATAGAGTTGAGCACGGTTTAGAGTTCTTTTGGATAATGGTAGTTATGAACTGCCTCAGACTGCCTAAGATCAAATTTCTCAAAAGATGGATGGTTCCCATCATGTGATATGTTCTTAACACTTCTTCAACAACCACATCGCCGTGGATAACGTACCTGAGATGAATCATCTAAGTGTGATTTTGAAGCTTACACGTTCGCCTGTAGATTATATTTTCGGAACAGCAAAGCACATATGAAGCGTGCATTCTCGATGTGGTGATAAACGTCGCATGCCAGCGAATTGGAAATTTGGAAATAGTGAAACCCTCTGGGATTGATGGTATGCGAGAGGACATTTAGTAGGCAGGGGCGAAGAATATGGGAAGAGTTTTAAAGACGTTGATCGTCATAATGATATTTGTTGAGGTTTTCAGAAAAAGTTAACTTAAAGGGAATAGTTCACCTTTAACATGGGGTTTTGGACTGAGATAGAAGATTTGTAGAGCAGATCTAAAAATGGGTTGTGGTGAAATAATTACCTCCCTACGTTAAGTAATTTCAACACAAGACTAGTGGGCCCGGTTTCATGTCTGCTGTTCCGGGCCACGATCGGGACATGAACGCTCGCCGCCGGAGGCAGATACACTCTCTGGCACGTAGTCTCTGATCACGACGTTCTGGCTCCATCCGCTCAGCCGCCCGGGCGGCGCGGCAGCCCCATGTCAGAGACTGTACTTGGCGCCAGGCGGAGCGGGGTGGAGCCAGAACGCCAGCTGCTATCGTACGATTTATCGTGAAATAGAAAGAGAAACTTACTTCTTTCTCCACATATATCCATCAGTTGTCCAAACCAAAGTCATATTCGTAGTTTTGAGCTCAAGATGCACCTATGGTTGAATTTCAAGACAACTTTCAATGTGACCTATTCCCTTTAAAGGGAAAGTTGCATGATAACATCGAAACGATGCATTTAATATTTTTAACTATGCAAATTTAATGGCATCTCCTTCGCAGCAGGATCAAGATTTAACGTATTTTAAGGTTAGGTTTATTTTAGCTCTTAAAGGAAATAGTTCACCTTCGGAAAATTTTCAGAACACGATTTTACTATATTTTGTAATACAGTTTCTTTTTTCCTTTTCAAAAATGGTCCTACATCGCGCCAATTCAGGACAGAAGGTCGTAAATTATTAATGTTATGGTGTGCGTTATTGGTCTGCGCATGCTCAGACCAGTGCTGGCACTCTCAGACGGTACGGTATATCATATATGCGCCGCATTCCTTCGCCAAAAAGTCAAATATCTTCGGCTGGAGAGTCTTTTCAGCCAAGAAAAGTTGCAGATAAGTATTTATCAACACGGGCTACAAAACTGCTATTTCAGTTCAAAATCCCATGTTGAAGGTGAACTATTTCCTTTAATTAGTACAACTGATATTTCACTACTATGTTTTTAATATTTGTCAAACATAAATAACAACAAACTTTCCTTTAACTGCTGGAATAGAGCCTCTAAAGCAGTGATGCTCAAACAGGAGGTTACTACCCCTTTTGGGGTAAAGACTCAAGGACCCTTCGGGCTGGGGTAATGTCGATTGAGCAGCTGACTGAGAAATTGAGGCTGATTATTTGTATAGGTAATGGCGCATAATGCACCTACATCTGTCCCAGTTTCTGCGTCACTGTCTCCGCATTATCACAAAGAGCATCAAAAACAATTAATACTAAATGATGCTCAGCTTTGTGTTATAGTTTACGTGTTATACGCCGGGAGCCACTGTTTTTGACTAAGAGCAACACCGCACATGTCTACTTATATTCCTGTCCCTAGATGGCACTAGTAACAAACGCCTGAAGTTATGCTGTACCGCATAACTTGAGGCCGAGAGCTGCGCAATGGGGGATGGGGGAACACGTCAATCTAGTTATCAAAAGTGGTTAACTATGTCGCGACGCAGAGAACCAGTAATATAAAATGTGAAATGGGTTTCTAAAGACCAAAACAAAATGGGGTTCTTCAGACGAGAATAGGCTCTATAAGCACTCAACAGTGGGCCCTTTCGGGCACAAGCAGGGGCGCAGCCAGACCTTCGACAATGGGGGGGGGGGCACGGCATCCCCAGGGGGCACCCGCGGCCAAAGCCCTCCCCCAAAAAAAGCAGCGCGAAATGGTATCTCCTCGGATTTAGGCCTATATATATTGCAGGACCCCTAAATGGTCGAGGAAAAAAACGTCAGGCAGGCTCTTTTTGAACAAGCCCTATGCGTAGATTGACTGATAAGTACGTAGGCGGATACAAAAGAATGTGAGGTAACTGACTTCCTTTGGCACCATGTGAAGTATTAACACGCGCACCGACGTGGGGGGGGGCGGATATCCGCCCACCTGAGATTTTCGTAAATATTGGGAAAACGGCGGTGCGAAGAGCCGCCAAACTTGGCATAGCTATTCGGGCATCAATTCCCCACATGTGTGTATTTTTTTTTATCTCGAGTCATCTCAATTCAGGTCAACAGGTCACGTTAAGTTAAGTGACTTCGGTCTAATCTGAGGTCGCGTTAAGTGACGCTACCTCCAAGCAAAATTTTGAAAGTTTGTGGTCGTGCCAAAGCCACAGTGATTTACTGAGCGGTGTCAAGCTCACAGAACTTAAAGGAAATAGTTCACCTTCAACATGGGTTTTAACTGAAATAGCAGTTTTGTAGCCCGTGTTGAGAAATCCGTATCTGGAACTTTTCTTGACTGAAAAGACTCTCCAGCCGAAGATATTTGACTTCTTGGCGAAGGAATACGGCGCATATATGATATACCGTACCGTCTGAAAGTGCCAGCACTGCCATGGAGCATGCGCAGACCAATAGCGCACACCATAAAATCAATAATTTACAACCTTCTGTCCTGAATTGGCGCGATGTAGGACCATTTTTAAACAGAAAAAAAAGAAACTGTATTTAACAATATAATAAAATCGTGTTCTGAAGAAAAAAAATCCGAAGGTGAACTATTTCCTTTAAAGGGAATGTTTCACCTTTCTGAAAGTTGTCAAATATACGCTGGTTTTAGTCGAAAATATGAAGTAAGTGCTGCTGAAAACGATGGTAATATTTTTCCCTCGAAAAGTCACTTAACTTTATACAAATTAAGTTTTTAAATTTGGGCTGATGACGTCATTATTGAGCCATAGACTGCCGCTGGTTGGCTGACAAAGTGGGATTGGCTGACAAAGTGGTTGTCAGCGCGACTGCACCAGCCTGGGTGCATTTTGAAAATGGTAAAATAAATTGCTTGAAAACGGTTAAGTTTTGGGAAAAATTACCTTCGTAATTTAGACATCTTAATAACGGGCAAAGATAATGGCTATCTCAGTTCAAAACTAATACAAAGGTGAAACATTCCCTTTAATTAGGCCATAGCTATAATTCGTTTATCTGGAATTTGTAATATCGGTGACCTAAGGTCAGATCGATTTCGTGACCTCATCATTATAAGTAAAAGGATAAAAATGGCAACACGTATAAATCCACAGAAAATGCTTAAATTTGAACAGTTTTCACCAGATACACCATTACTGTGCCATATGCAAAGACCCAAGTCACATTTATGTTATGTGACTTCTACGAGGTCAACTCGGTGACCCCGAGGACACGCGTGTTTTTTCTTCAATAATTATTTACCAAATCAAGGTAGAGTAATGGAGTTCTCAACATTGTGTTTGGCTCGTCGAGACACGTTAATTGATGCAAAATTTGAGCTTGACCTGACCTTGACCTGACTACAGGTTAGATAAATTGTCGCATATTACCCAACTAGGTCATGGTCATACGATATACCATTCGATGCGTCTGGACGGAGAAACACAATAGTGAAAACTGTAGGTATCACTTTATCAGCGTATCTCAAAAGTTATTCCCTAAAAATAATTCCGCGATTTTTAGAATGTTTCCAGTTCGATGGCCTCCCCTGAGTTAACTATTGACCTGAGATGAAATCTGATGAAGCCTGAGTGACAGAAAATAAAATTATCTTTCGGACGTTTTTTTTCTCGCGCGTCGTTCTCTTTTTGATTTCGAGATATAGTCGGTGTTTGGTAAGGACACCATATATGGCCGAAATTTTCATCTTCGTTGACCTCTGGTGATCTGAATATTAACCTGACCTAAAAAATTACCTAAGTACTTTCATTAGACCTTGTTTAGAGCCATCTAACGTTTTTTTATGTTTGCCGCTATGTTGCATGTTTTTGTGTTGCAATTTTAGAGGGGCGGGTATCCACCCCCCCCCCCCCCCCCCCCCCCCCCCCCCCCGTCGATTCGCGCGGACCCCGTCGGTGCGCGGGTTAACAATTTTAGTTGCACGCACAAGGCTCCTTGAAGGTCCCAGCAGCAACACAATGAAGAAGAAGCAACGCGAAACGTCGGGCCCTCAACATTTTACGTTGCCCCGATTGCTGACGTTTGTGGCATATTACATTGCAAGCACATAAATTCGAGGTAATTCACTGACGCGTAGACTATGGAGCACAGAACCTCTTTGCGCGAAACGATCAGTCATAAGTTTGCAAAGATAAATTCAGAAAACAGCAACGTATAGAACTTCAGTAGAGCATTTTGAGCGCACGGGCTTGTCAAGTAGCTTGTCTTAGTTTATGGCCACTGGCCACTTTATGGCCATCCAGCAGGTGGGTGGGTGGGGGGGGGGGACAAAGAGGTCATGGCCCAAACCGCCCGAAATTGGCCAAAATTTACATTTCCTGATTGTAAAAGAATAATTAAGCAACTTAACCCGCGCCGTGCCAGGGGGGTGTTAAGACCCCCCACACCCCAAGGTTGTTCGAGGATAGCGAAAAACGGCGGCGCGCAGCGCCGCCGTTTTTGGCACAGCTGTTTGACCATCAATTGCGCACATTATGTAAAAAAAAAATACATCGGGTCATCTCAGGTCAGGTCACCAGACTAGGTCACGTGACCCCACCTCCAAAAATGTTTCCGGTCGCACCACAGCCACAGCTCTTGGCCGATCTATTTCGTACTTACAGGATTTCATAAGAGTAATAGTACCTACAATACTTTTATTTCGGATTTTGTATATCGGTGACCTAAGGTCGGGTCAATTTCGTGACCTCTCCATTATAAGTCAATGGGGAAATAATCAAATGCTTCCTATTCTGAGGTTACAAATTATATCAGCCCAATTCCTTTTGAATAATGTTATCATAGGAAATTCTTGAAGTTACAGGTGCAATTGTGTTCAGTCACCCCTACAGGGTCAGATGAGGTCACCCGAGGTCACCAACACTTTTTTTGCCAATAACTCTCGACAAAATCAAGATAGAGAAGTGAAACTGGCACCAATGTGTTTATCTCGTCGAAGCACGTCTCTGAATGTGCAACATGGCCTAATTGGGTCACCACTTGACCTTGACCTGAGGTCAAATTTGTAAGTTGACCTAACCTGGTCATCATGCATATGATACGAACTCCTTGACGAGACTAACACGATGGCGTCAACATTATTTCCCTATCTTTGTTGGGTAAAAGATATTTGCGAAAACTGTTTTGCTAAAAAGTAACTTTTTTTACATTTCATGAGCTCTGGAGCCTATACTATTCACCTGAGCAATCTGAGGATACGTTGTTTTTTCTCGTTTGTTCCTAGCTATCATAGTTCCTGTGGTATCTGGGAATTTATGGAGCGAAGTCCTAGAACTTGAAAATCTGACCCTTGATGACCGCTGGTGACCTCAATATGGACCTGATAAAAAAAATGCATGAAATAGTTTTAAAATGCATTTTGACGAGCTTTTGAACGGTGTTTTGGGCTTTTGTCTACGTCCCATAGGAGCCGAGTTAGAGGGGGCGTCGAAACGCGCCCCCCCCCCCCCCGCACGGCGAAGGTGGCGCCGAGCACCGGCACGACGCGGGTTAAAGGGAATGTTTTACCTTTGTATTGGTTTTGAGCTGAGATAGCCATTATCTTTGGCCGTTATTGAAATTTCCATAAATGTGCATGAGGGGCTCTTCAAGATCGAAGTGATCGAAACGAATTTCACTCCGCTTTCAAACAAAGTGCAAGTAAAGCAGTAGTAAAACAACAAAACGCAAGGTCTGAGGGAACCCTCTGGCCGCCTGAAGGGGCACTCTGGCCGCCTGAGGGGGCACTCTGGCCGCATGAGAGGGGGGGCACTTCGACCACCTGAGGGGGCACTTTGGCCGCCTGAGGGGACACACTGGCCGTCTGAGGGGGCACTCTGGCCGCCTGCTGGGGCACTCTGACCGCCTGAGGGGGCACTTTGGCCACCTGCAGGGGGGCACTCTGGCCGCCTGAGGGGGCACTTTGGTCGCCTGAGGGGGCACTCTGGCCGCCTGAGGGGACACTCTGGCCGCCTGAGGGGGCAGCGTTCTTTTCCAGTATAAAAGGGTCGAATATAGACTGGCACTGGCGGCCCCAGGGGGAGGGAGCATGGGGCCATAGGCCCACCTTTGGCCTTAAATGGGGGCAACATGTCTTTTGACCCCACCTTTTCCTCCAAACATATTTCCTCGTTTTGACCCTGCATCCCGGTTCCAATAGCTAAAATTAGTTCTCCAGTCCGCTCAAAACCTCAAATTTTTGCACCGCTTCGCGGCACAATAATAGTTGTGTGGGTGTCCATTTTGCGTAAATACCATTGGTAGTTAAAGGGAATGTTTCACTTTTGTATTGGTTTTGAACTGAGATAGCCATTATCTTTGGCCGTTAAAGGAAATAGTTCACCTTCGGAAATTTTTCAGAACACGATTTTATTATATTTTTTTAATACAGTTTCTTTTTTTCTTTTAAAAAATGGTCCTACATCGCGCCAATTCAGGACAGAAGGTCGTACATTATTAATGTTATGGTGTGCGTTATTGGTCTGCGCATGCTCCGTGCAGTGCTGGCACTCTCAGACGGTACGGTATATCATATATGCGCCGCATTCCTTCGCCAAAAAGTCAAATATCTTCGGCTGGAGAGTCTTTTCAGTCAAGAAAAGTTGCAGATAAGGATTTCTCAACACGAGCAACAAAACTACTATTTCAGTTCAAAATCCCATGTTGAAGGTGAACTATTTCCTTTAACCCGGCCGTCACTGGGGTATATTCTGTAACACCACTCACTGTGGGGGGGCTTTTTTTAGCCCCCCCCCCCCCTGGTATCTTCAGAACCAATGATCGCAGCGGGACGCACAAGGCGGCATTCAAAAGCGCTCAATGAGATAAGCCTAACGCAAACTTAAAAATGTCAAATTAAGGTCACATGTCAGGTCACGGTCAAGTCAAACGTCAAAATCGAGGTATTTGAGTTTATGGACAATACTTGCCATCCATGGCCTTTGATTGCGCCTATAATCACCCAAAGTGCTGTCAAAAGTATGATACATATCCCACATGAGCTAAAGTGAGATTGTTTGAAAAGATCAAGGTCAAGGTCAGGTCACAAAGGTCAATACACACAAAATATCTACGAAAGTCATGCAGCACATGTTTTATGGATGTTTTTACGCTTAGAATTCGATAGTGGTAGTCATTTTACCACCTGACTTCATTTACGTGAAGATAGTGTCAAGTTCAGGTCAAGTTCAGGTCACTGAAGGTGAAAATTTGAAATTGATAAATCGAAATGAAAAAAGCAGGTTTCTATATCAGTTGTATCTAAAACAAACAGTGCTGGCATTTATTTGTCTGTATCCGGTCAATAAAAGCCAAAAAAACGCAATTTCAAAATATGACGTCATGATTTAGCCATACTTTATATCCATGACAGTAAAAAAGATGATATCATTTTGAAATTTGGTATGGTAGTTGCCCATATGTTGTTATCTGACATATATTCCGTTTTTTTCAATATCTTTGAAAAAATTGATTTTGTGAGCATTTTTTCAAAAAAAGTTTTTTTGTGATTTTTTTTGGGTCAAAAACCAAAATTTGTGAAATTTCGAGATAGCTGGTTTGTAGCCCTTGCAATTTTCTACCTTTTAGGCTTTATGGATTGCATTTTTCTTCAAATGCAGCATTTGTACGGCTTGGAAAAGTTTAGCCGATTTTGGTGTCAAAATCGTGTTTAGTGACGTCACTAAATTCACTATATCTCGAAAAATTGCTGACGAAATTTTTTCATTTTTTCTTCTTAAAAGGTGTAAAAATGATGCCCGGAAAGGTACTGAAATTTTGCCGTCGATATCTGGATTAGTTATTGAGATATTCTTGATATTCCTAGGGGGGGGGGCTAAAAAAGCCCCCCCCCCCCCTAGTGACTCTCGGGTTAAAGAAATGTCGGAAATACTAAGTTCATTTCCCCCAAAACTTAGCCATTTTTAGCAATTTAATTTCCCATTTGCAAAATGAGGACTAGGCTAGTGCCGCCGCTGATTGGCTGACAGCCACTTTTTCAGCCAATCCCACTTTGTCAGCCAATCAGCGGCGGTCTATAGCTCAATAATGACGTCATCATCCCAAATTTAAAACCTTAATTTGTATAAAGTTAAGTGACTTTTCGAAAGAAAAATATCACCATCGTTTTCAGCAGCACTTACTTCATATTTTCCATTACAGTCAGCGTATATTTGACAACTTTCAGAAAGGTGAAACATTCCCTTTAACCCTATTAGTGGCAGGCTCCTGGCTACCCCTATTAGTGGCAGGGGGCGGATTCCGCCCCCCCGGAAATCTCGAGATCTACCAGTCCGATTTTCACAAATCAAACAGCGTCTGATTCCCCTTGACACGATCTACATTTCCACTAAATTAAAAAACGATTTTTTTGATAGGGGGGCAACAGGGGGGCAAAAACGACAAATATTAGAGGTATTTGTGATCTAACTCAGCTGTCATGTTATGTTTACCAACCGATTTCAACGCAACTAATGGGGATCGATAGAGATTTAATTGGGGATTGATATGTAATGGTGAATTTGGAAAATTCAAAAATCATAGGCGTTTTCAGGTCACTAAATTTGGGGGTAAAATAAATGCCTTATGAAACCGTCTTTTTTCTTCTTTTTTCGATAAAAGAAATGGTGCGCTATTGTAACATCGGAAACAACCGTTATACAGCATATTTGCATCCATAGGTGGTGTCAGGTTAGCGAAAAAGGGAGGCAAAATATAAGAAAATAACTTCCTGTAAACCTCCCCTTTTCAAGTCCTTGAAACCACCTCTGCCGTGCAATATTTATTATAGTTCACTAAAATAAACTAATTTGCACTTGTTTCAATCACCGTAAACATATGGAACTCCTTTATACTTCAGGCAGTTAGGAAGAAGCCGTGAAGATCGCATTTCCGTATTATAGCTAAATGTCACTGAAAAAAATCCTCCCAAAACTGGCCCCTGAACCGCCTCTGTTCAGGTTAGGAACTCAAAATTTTGACTCCACATGCGGAATTCAATTCTAGAAAAAACGTCCAAAAATTGCATGGGTCTGCTTTTAGCCGTTCGGGAGATATCTGCGAAAAACCTGAGGGGTGGGCAGAATCTGCCCCCCTGCCACTAATAGTTTAAGGGTAGCTCTTGTGCCAAATTTTGTTCAAGCTCCCTCCCTTCGCAAAATCCTGCCTATTTTTAGTTCAAGAACATTTTTGAAGTCCGCACGAGACAAAGCAATATGATACACTGTTATCGCATGCATCGGATTTACTGCTCATAAAAAACGGCTACCCCCCCCCCTGCAGTAACGAACATCGACTACCCTCTTGTTAAAGTTGCCCCCATCAGTGGCGACGGATAGGGGGAGAACATATAATTTCCCCCCCCCCATACATTTGTAAGAGGGGTCCTCCAAGAAGTTGGTTAGATTTTTTTCTGTTTGACCGAAACAATGACCCAGGGTCCCCATGTGCCCCCAGGCGCCAGCCTTATGGGCCTTCTAAGGCCGACAGAAGGTCCTCAGTCGGCCTGAGGGGACCCTCGGTAGGCCTGAGGGACCCTCAGAAGGTCTGAGACTTCAACAGGTGCCTGTCTGACGTTTTTTACGACCATTTAGGGACCATGCAAAATATAGTGGCCTAAATCCGAAGAGATATAATTTCGTGCCCAGAAAAAAAATGGGGGCCTTTTGACCGTGGGAGGTGGCACTTTGGTCGAGGGGGCCCCTTGGGTTTCTTTGCCCCCCCCCCCCATCCGAAAATGCGATCCGCCGCCACTGCTACATACTAAATTTGAACACAATCGGCTCAGCAGTTGCCCCCTTGCGCCCACTCCAAATTGTGTGGCGACGTTCCTGATCCAACACCCCCCGATCTCCCCACTCTGCCGGTAATGAGCAATGGGGTATGTCAGTTGGCAAGGATGTAGATGTCGCTGATGTACAATGTGACCCAAGCGGCGATCACCGCCATTGGTGACCATGCATTACGTCACTGTTTGAGGGTGGCTCTAAAAATAGTTACGATGGAAAATGCTAAAGGGCCAAGTCTCATGTGGTTCGCTGAAGCTTTCTGAGTTAAATGCTGCCATTTTTTATGATATAAATAATTGGGGTTGCACAAAATCGCCCCGAAGTCAACCATGCGTGGCGAGCCGTCATAAGGGCGATCGGGTCGTCCGGCTCCAGCAGGCGATCGACCATGTCGTCTCGCCGCGGCCGGCCGTCGTCTTCGGTCATCGGTGGCGAGGGCTGCGGCTCGAGTGAACGGCAGTATTTTAGTTTACCGTCATTATTTATATTTATCATACGATCAAGGCCACACAAGATGGTGATGGGAATGTGCGATGGTGCAGGCGGCGCAGAAGGAACAAGAGGAGCTGAAGGAGTGGCAATGAGCAGGGAATAAAATTAGACCATATGTCACCGCACTTAGCTAGTCCTTGGTCCTGCCGTATTTTATATGAAAGTTTGTGTATTTTCCTCATTTTTTTCTGGAGACCATGGCGGTCTGTGCTGCTCCAGCAGGATGTCATAAGCGGGTGTCGACAATACGATATTCTGCTCAATCGGAGGTCAGTATGTTTTTTTGCAGTGTTTCAAACAGCAAGTTCCATCTGTGGTGACATCGCAATTAAAGGGACTATCCCACCTTAACATTATTTTTGAGTTGAGATAACCATTTTGATGGCTTGGCATTTAAATTAAGTATGGTAGCAGCTAAAACAACCACAATGATCTAATCAAAGATATTCGAGTTTAATTTTGACATCTGTAAAAAAAATAAGGCCCATGTGTATTTGAATAGGGCCTCTAAACCGACAGCGTCGTCTCTCTTTACCCAACTGGTAATGATAGTCGACTTGTTGTAAAGGGATTATACGGGTTTCTGTCCTGAAAGTAAATGCACTCTTTTGCAGTTGTATGAGCTTTAAACACGTTTAAGACATATAACAGGGACCTCAATGCTCATTTAGTCCATTATTTCAGAAATTATCAGCGTTAAAACTTGGGCGTTTTTCGAGACTAGTATCAGATAACGAGTACTTGATCGGCACCACTTTTATCTTAAGATCAATTTTAGAGTTTTAAATTATCTGCAAGTCCTACACTGGATCACAAAATTATTATGCAATTCAAAACTGACGGGACTTTGTATTACTACACACCGTTCGTTGAGGTTTTGTGTTTTTTTAGTGGTTTTATTTTCTCTTGCCTTTAGCGTTGAGAATTTGGTGGTGGCGTATTATTTTTTTGGCATGAAAATTCATGAAAAATATATAATTGTATGGGAAAACTAGGTAACTGCTGCTGTCGTTGGAACAAAACAAGTTAATTTTCTTTCAAATATTGCTTATTTGACCGGAAATATGCCATACGTGAGGTGTTTTTATTAGTAGGAAAGAGATGACTGGTTCTGCCTCAGCCGGTCCCGCAGAAAATACGCGGTGGCATCACCGCGCACTTTGGAATGTCCTTACGTGCAGAAGAGGTCATTTCCAGAAAAATGTGGCTACCGTGGGACTTCTACCACCTTTATAAGTACGTTTTACTATGTAACTCAATTATTCTGGGAAAAAAAGTATAATCCCTTTAAGGTGAACCTTGAAGATATTTGCTACGTTTCAATGGTTTGGTAATTGCTTTGTTTTGTATTCAAAGCGCCAGAATTGTCTCGAAATAATTGTGCCCATACTTTGGCAGCATAAAGGATTTCTGTGTAGCTCTCTAGATCTCAATATGACGTCATGAACCCAAATATTAAAACTTAACTTTTTATGAAATTGAGCACTGTTTGCGAGAAACAAATGTCATAATCGTGTTCGGCAGCAATTACTTCATATTTTTCACCACAAGCGGCGTACATTTTACAACTTTTGGGAAGGTGGGACAGACGACAGTCCCTTTAAAGGGATTATACGTTTTTTCCCAGAATAATTGAGTTACATAGTAAAACGTACTTATAAAGGTGGTAGAAGTCCCACGGTAGCCACATTTATATGGAAATGACCTCTTCTGCACGTAAGGACATTCCAAAGTGCACGGTGATGCCACCGCGTATTTTCTGCAGGACCGGCTGAGGCAGAGCCAGTCATCTCTTTTATGTTAATAAAAACACCTCACTTATGGCATATTTCCAGTAAAATAAGCAATATTTGAAAGAAAATAAACTTGTTTTGTTCCAACGACACCAGCAGTTACCTAGTTTTCCCATAAAATCCTATATTTTTCATTAATTTTCATGCCAAAAAATTAATACGCCACCACCAAATTATCAACGCTAAAGGCCAGAGAAAAGAAAACCACAACAATACAAAACCTCAACGAACAGTGTGTAGTAATACAAAGTCCCGACAATTTTGAATTGCATAATAATTGTGTGATCCAGTGTAGGACTTGCAGATAATTCAAAACTCTAAAATTGATCTTAAGATAAAAGTGGTGGACAGTAGTGCCGATCAAGTACTCGTTATCTGATACTAGTCTCGAAAAACGCCCAAGTTTTAACGCTGATAATTGCTGAAATAATGGACTAAATGAGCATTGAGGTCCCTGTTCTATGTCTTAAACGTGTTTAAAGCTCATGCAACTGCAAAAGAGTGCATTTACTTTCAGGACGGAAACCCGTATAATCACTTTAAAGGAAATAGTTCACCTTCAACATGAGGTTTTGAACTGAAATAGCAGTGTTGTAGCCCGTGTTGAGAAATCCTTATCTGCAACTTTTCTTGGCTGAAAAGACTCTCCAGCCGAAGATATTTGACTTTTTAGCGAAGGAATGCGGCGCATATATGATGTACCGTACCGTCTGAAAGTGCCAGCACTGCCATGGAGCATGCGCAGACCAATAACGCACACCATACAATTAATAATTTACGACTTTCTGTCCTGAATTGGCGCGATGTAGGACCATTTTTGAGAAGGAAAAAAGAAACTGTATTAAAAAAATATATTAAAATCGTGTTCTTAAGAAAAAAAATCCGAAGGTGAATTATTTCCTTTAAAGGAAATAGTTCACCTTCAACATGGGTTTTGAACTAAAATAGCAGTTTTGTAGCCCGTGTTGAGAAATCCTTATCTGGAACTTTCCTTGGCTGAAAAGACTCTCCAGCCGAAGATATTTGACTTTTTGGCGAAGGAATGCGGCGCATATATGATATACCGTACTGTCTGAACTGTAGCCAGCACTGCATAGAACATGCGCAGACCAATAACGCACACCATACAATTAATAATTTACAACATTCTGTCCTGAATTGGCGCGATGTAGGACCATTTTTGAAAAGAAAAGAAACTGTATTAACAAATAAAACAAAATCGTGTTCTGAAAAAATGTCCGAAGGTGAACTATTTCCTGTAATGCACAGTGAAAGCCTTTCTTCCATATTTTGTATTAAATATATGAATGTGTATCAGTTTAACAATCAAACCTACAACCATTGTTGTCCGCCACCAATATTTTGTTGTTGTTGTTTAGCCCGAAGCCACGGTGGATAGAAAGATTGCCCGCCCAGGAGCCGCAGCCAGCAGCCCCGACGACGGCTGCCGCGGCGAGTCGATATGGTTGACCGTCCGCTGAGGCTGGCTGGGCCGCTCGCCCTTATGGCGGTTCGCCTCGCATGGTTGACTTCCGCGATTTTGTGCAACTCCAATTATTGATATGGTCAAACAAATGGCAGAATTCAACTCAGAAAGCTTCAGCGAACACATGAGACGTGAGCCTTTAGCACTTTCGATCGTAACTATTTTTAGAGCCACCTGCAAACAGTTGTCGCCAATGACGGCAATCGCCGCTTCGGTCACATTGCTGCCCAGCGCCCCTGGCGGCGGAAATTTTGCTGACATACCCCATTGTTCAAAGGATGCCTATTGAAATTCAAGATATTCCGGAAATAATTTAAAGATACTTATTTTGGCTGGGAAATACTAAAACTTAGGAATATCATGACATTTGCATTGGATTTGTATACATTTATCACCAGGTAAGCATATTTTATTTTAATTGAATACCTATCAAGTGAAAAATGACATGAAAATACTGAAATCAGGGTAGGCAACATTTCTTGACTGGGGGGGGGGGGGGGGACGGCTCACTGGGAGGGTTAACATGTTAAAATAGACCCTACCCCCAGTCAATGGCGGGTTAATAACAATGTATAATTTGGCTATTTATCAATCATCTCGACATCATTGTTTGAATGCACAACTATTTATTTTATGAGTATTACTGCCCGTTGGAACGATATCGATGGACTATGGAAAACTATAAAAACTGTGACTGTTCGTGGACAAGAACAGGTGAAAGGAAAATAAGTAATCTTAAGCCTGCCCCCCCCCCAGTCAAATTTACTTAGACGAGTCCCTGTATAGTGGTGTGGTGAGTATTCCCGCCTGACACGCGGGAGACCGGGGTTCGATTCCCCGCCTGAGAGCTTTTTCGCCTCAGACCGCGCGATCCGCTGAGACGCATGCTTTGCTGCTCATTCATTCATTCACTTTCACTCTGCACAGTCAACACAGAAATGCTTTTGCATCGCAAGCATACGGTCATAACCTTTTTTACATTCTCTATCGCCATCACTCGCCTGGAAGGTGGGACGGCGAGATAGTTCACCTTCAACATGGAGTTTGAACTAAGATAGCAGTTTTGTAGCCCGTGGTGGGAAACCATATCTGCAAGTTTTCTTGACTGAAAAGACTCTCCAGCCGAACAGGCACGCAGCCAGGATTTCGTCCAGGGGGGAGCGCCTCGAAAGGGCCCCTTCCCGATCGTTGAAAGGGCCCCTTCCCAAGCGTTGAAAGGGCCCCTTCCCAAGCGTTGAAAGGGCCCCTTCCCAAGCGTTGAAAGGGCCAAACAAAACGGATGAAAGGGCACGTTACAAGGAGGGAAAATGCAATGACAGGTATGGCATGGGCCATACCCAGGGGCGCAGCCAGACCTTCGGCAAGGGAGGGGCACGGCATCCCCAGAGGGCCCCCTCGGCCAAAGCCCCCCCCCCCCCAAAAAAAAAAACGCGAAATGGTATCTCCTCGGATTTAGGCCTCTATATTTTGCAGGGGTCCTAAATTATCGCAAAAAAAAACGTCGGACAGAGTCCCAGACTGGTTATTGATTCGACTCTGATTGAATCGATTGGAATCGTTCAATCAAAATCCCTTGAATCAAAGAAGAATCGATTCACCACCGGATTTTGTGATTCATGAATCATGATTGAATCAAAACCCGCATAGAAACAAGGCTGATTGAATAAAAAGACTGTGCAATGCTGTTTCAATGGTGAGTCAAACGTGATTTGATCACAAAATGTTTTGATTCTTTGAATCGGAAAGAATCATTTCTAAAAATGGATATCCATGAATCAAAAAGTGACTGAATCATTCATATTCCAAAATGAATTATGATTGAATCCTTCCAAAAAAGGTGAATCAATAACCAGTCTGGCGACAGACCCATGTTGAACAGATCCCATGCGTAGATTGACTGATAAGTATACGTAGTCTGATGCAAAATAATGTGCGGCAACTGACTCCCTTTGGCACCATGTGAAGTATTAAAACGCGCACTGACGTGGGGTGCGAATATCCGCCCATCAGAGGTTTTCATAAATATTGGGAAAACGGCGGTGTGTAGCGCCACCAAACTTAGCATAGCTCTTTGGGCATCAATTATCCACATTTTGTGTAATTTTGTATCTCGAGTCATCTCAGGTCAGGTCAACAGGTCCTGTTAAGTGAACCCACCTCCAAGCAAGTTTTTGAAAGTCGTGCCGAAGAGATTGACCGAGCGGTTTCAAACTCACAGGACTTAATAAGGTCATAAGTACCTACAATTCGTTGTTTATCTTGGATTTATAATATCGGTGGCCTAAGGTCAGATCCAGGGGCGCAGACATACCTTTGTCAGGGGCGGGAGGAGGGGGAGGCATAGCATCCCGAGGGGCCCCCTCGATCAAAACCACCCCCCCCCCCAAAAAAAAATGTCGCGAAATGGTATATCCTCGGATTTGGGCCACTATATTTTGCCGGGCCCCTAAATGGTCGCAACAAAAAACGTCGTTCAGGCCCATGTCGAACAGAACCTATGCGTAGATTGACTGATAAGTTCTTAGTCTGATCCCCCCCCCCCCCAAAAAAAAAATGCGGCAACTGATCCCTGTTGGCATCATCATGTGAAGTATTAAGACGCGCACCGACTTGGGAGCGGATATCCGTCCCCTGAGGTTTTCGTAAATATTGAAAAAACGTCGACACGCAGCGCCGCCAAACATGGCGTAACTCTTTGGGGTACAATCACCCAAATTGTGTGCCATTTTTTATCTCGATTCATCTCAGGTCAGGTCAACAAGTCACGTTAAGTGATCCCACCTCCAAGCAAGTTTTTGAAGTTTGTGGTCGTGCGAAAGTGATCGACCGAGCGGTTTGAAACTCACAGGATTCATTTAGACCATAGCCCATAAGTACCTACAATGCGTATATCTCGAATTTGTAATATCGGGGACCGAAGGTCAATTCGATTTGAAACAATTCCGTTATAAGTAAATGGAGAAAATGAAAACACGTAGAAATCCACAGAAAACGCTTAAATTTGACCAGTGTTCACCAGGTGCCTACACCATTCTTGTGCCAAATGCAAATATCCAAGTCACATTTTTGTTATGTGACCTCTACGAGGTCAATTCAGGTGACCCAAGAGGTTACGTGTTTTGTATTCAATAACTCTTTGCCAAATGAAGGTAGAGTAATATGGAGTTATCAACATTGTGTTTCGCTCGTCGAGACACGTTGATTGATGTAAAATTTGATCTTGATCTGCCTTGACCTGAGCACAGGACAGGTCAATTTTCGAATATGACCTAACTAGGTCATGATCATCCGATATACCATTCGATGTGTCTCGACAGAGAAACACAATGGTGAAAACGGTAAGTATCACTCTATCATGCGTATCTCAAAAGTTATTCCCTAAAAACAATTCCGCTATTTTGAGAATGTTTCACGTTCGATGGCCTTCCCTGAGCTAGCTATTAACCCGAGATCAAATCTGATGAAGCCTGAGAGACAACAAATTAAATTATCTTTCGCACTGGCGGATCCAGCCTCTCTCCGTGGGGGCATCTTTTTGTGGCAAAAAGATACCCCCCATTTTCCCCGTATATTTGAGCCGGTCGCCTTACTTTGGTATTCGAGCTAAGAAATTCACTTTTCAAACTCAAAACAAAACAAAAATATCCGAAAAAAAGTGTTTCCTATTTTGGACGGTCAAAAACACAAAATTTAGAATATTCAAGATGGCCATTTTGAAGAGAATGTCATTTATTTTCTTTTGATGTTTTTATTTGCAATTTGCTTCAAAACTCTATTTTCTACGATTGTTCAAATATTTATCATTTTCCCGCCAAAAATGGCATGACATGGCGTCATTAAAACATCATTATTTCCCACAATACTGCATCCATTGAATTGGACTTTAGGTGAGAAGGCGTAGAATTGATGCAGCATAAGGTACTGAAAGTTTGACGTTGATATCTATCATAGTTTTGAAATTATTGAGAAAATCCAGGAGGGGGCTGATTCTGCCCCCCCCACCCCCCAGCCCCCCCCCCCCCCCCCCCAGCGGGGTGCGGGTTAAGTGTCACCAGGGCTGCTTGAATTGCATCAGGTGCGCTGTTTTGTCTATCATTGAAAGAAAGGGATACATAAAAACTTCAAATTCAATCACTCGAGAGAAGAAAAAAAAACTTCCGTTTTCATGAAGTTTTCTCCTAACATCATTGTTTTTCACGTTCAGTGCAGGGAACGTGCGGAGGGAAGGCATACTTGTATTTAAAGCCCCTCTCAGATTCCTGTGGAAGGGGGGGGGGTATTTATCCGTCCTCTGTGCAAAACTAAAGGAAGTTGCGACGAAAATTTTCGAGATATATCTAATTTAGTGACGTCACTACACACGAGTTTGACACAAAAATCAGTTAAACTTTAGCAGGCAGTACAAATGCCATATTTTGAGAAAGATATAATCTAAAAATGTCAAAAGATAGCAAATAGCAAGGGCTACAAAATTGTTATCTCGGATTTGTGAAAATTTTGGCTTTTGACCCCCAAAAACTTTTTTTTAAAAAACGATTTGTTTTGAAAAAATGCTCTCAAAATTAACATTTTCAAACATATTAAAAAACGGAAGATATGTTGAAGAACCAGATATGGAAAACACCCAAACCAAATTTAAAAGCAATATCTTGATTTTTGACTGACTTATGGCTCAAGTATGAATAACTCATGACGTCATATTTTGAAATTGCGTTTTGTCTTTTAGTGACCAGATATAAACAAATAAATGCTAGCACTGTATTTTGGAGACAAGACTGGTCTAGAAACATGCCTTTTTATTTAGATTGATCAATTTCAAATTTTAACCTTATGTGACCTGACCTTGACCTTGTATGGTGTCAGATTGTGAAAATGGCTGCTTCTATCGAATTATACGTGTAGAATAACCCATACAACATGTGTCGCATGGCTTTCATAGACCTGTGACCTTTTATGACCTGAGCTTAACCTTGACCTTTGCTTACAATTTAATTTTCGCTAAATGCGGGATATGTATTATACCTTTGAGAGCAATTTGTGCGATAACAGTCTCAATACAAGGCTTTGGATGGAAAGTATGGCCCAAAAACTCAAATATCTCAATTTTGACCTTTGATCTGACCGTGTCCTGACATGTGACCTTATTTTGATAATGTCGTGTATGCTTTGAATGCGTGTCATTGAAAACTTTCGATTGCCGTCTTGGGCGTCTCGCTGCGATTATTGGTTCGGAAGATAACCAGGGGGAAAACGCCCCCCTCCCCCCAGCCAATGGCGTTCGGCTGAGACCCCAGCCAATGCCGGGTTAAGCCTGGTAAGCCGGGTTAAGCCTGGTAAGTTTTGGGCCCCTCGGCCGCTCCGCCGCTTCCATATGGGCTGAGGGGCCGAGGGGCTTGTAGGGCCCCTCGGTTCAATGGGGGGATGCCCTTGTGCCCCCCTCCCCCCCCCCCCCCTCCCCCCTGGCTGCGCCCCTGGGGACAAGGGAAGGTGCTATGACCCAAAGGCCCCCTCTGGACGCCACTGCCGGCAGCACGCGACAAAGAAGTGACATGAAGAAGGTGCCCAAATGAAAAATCACTCCAAGGAATGTTTCACCTTTCTGAAAGTTGTCAAATATACGCTGGTTGTAGTCGAAAATATAAAGTAAGTGCTGCTGAAAACGATGGTGATATTTTTCACTCGAAAAGCCACTTAACTTTATAAAAATTAAGTTTAAAATTTAAGCTGATGACGTCATTATTGAGCTATAGACCGCCGCTGATTGGCTGACAAAATATGATTGGCTGAAAAAGTGGCTGTCAGACAATCAGCGGCTGCACCAGCTTGGGTTCATTTTGAAAATGGTAAATTAAATTGCTTAAAACGGTTAAGTTTTGGGAAACATTACCTTGGTAATTTAGACATTTCAATAACGGCTCAAGATATGGTTATCTAAGTTAAAACTAATAGCCGTTTTCACTAAGGATTATTACGCTGAAAAGTTTCTGAAAGATTCTGAAAGTTTTGAAAAACTACACAACTTTTACATGCGATTTTTCGCTAGAAATGTCCCTAATGTGTAATATGTTTGTAATAATAAAATATGTTGACAAAATTGCGGTTTGGTGGTAATAACCAATATAAGTATTGATAGATTATTCCTGAAATTTTCAGGATTGTATTAATCCTTATCTTGCTTATTACCACCAAACCGCAATATTGTCAACATATTTTATTCTTACCAACATATTACAAAATTATGAGGGACATTTCTAGCCAAAAATCGCATGTAAAAGTTTTGTAGTTTTTCAAAACTTTCAGAATCTTTCAGAAACTTTTCAGCGCAATAATCCTTCGTGAAAACGGCTAATACAAAGGCGAAACCTTACCTTTAATGCAAATTTTGCTGATTTATCGCCGATTGAGTGTAAGGATTTCCATAATGTCTGACATAATTAATACCTCCTGAACGCAACACCAATCATTCAGTGTGACCCAAATAAAGCAGTTGAGAACATTTGCAAACATTTGAGAAGGTATTTTTACGATATATGACATGGTATAATTTGACAAAATGTAGTCATAGTTTTAGGAAATTCCACTATTGTTTCTAAAGTGGCCAAACCTTACAAAGCTATAGGTGTGCGATAGATCTGCCAAAATATTCCGTTTCGTGTCGGATTTCGCGACATTAAAGGGACTATCCCACCTCTGTGTAAGTTGTCCAATCACGCTTAATTGTATGTCTACATGTCAGGCGAGGTCAGCTGAACATGTTCGTTAACTTTTTTTCTGAAAAAAAAATTATCTTGGAAGATATTCAACTTTTAGTTTTAAGCGAAAAGTTGGGTTGGTGACGTCATATTTTTTGTGTGTTAATGACAGGGAAATCCTTTGTGCTGCCAAATATATGGCACATTTTTTTGTCGACATCTATTGCGCAGAAAAAGCGAACCACCCGGTGTCTAGATTGGCTTAGATTGCGAACCACCCGGGGATCGAGAAATGAAAGACGAAAATATTCCAAGGCTGACCTTAAACGAAATAGTTCACCTTCAACATTAGTTTTAAACTGAGATAGCAGTTTTGTAGCCCGTGTTGGGAAACCCCTATCTGCAAGTTTTCTTGACTGAAAAGACTCTCCAGCCGAATATATTTGAGTTTTTGGCGAAGGAATGCGGTACTGGCGAAAGAATGTTGTACTGGTTCTAGCCCGGGCAGAGGCTATACCATCAGCCAATCAGCTTGCAACTGGTGCTAGTAAGCGAATCGCCGGCCACCGGTTGGCACATCTCCAATGCGAGTCTATCTTTACGCGACTACTTTCGAATCTGATTGGCTGAACCATTTTTACATTCGCGTGACGTCAGGACTCTGACTCAGAGAGTATGCATATAGTTTTGATAAACAATACAAATTTACGGCCTTCTGTCCTGAATCGGCGCGATATAAAGCCATTTTTGACAATATCAAAATCAATTGTATTAAACAATGTAATCAAATCGTGTTGGGTAAAAAAAATTCAAGGTGAACTATTTTCTTTAAAACAAGTCGACTATCATTACCAGTTGGGTAAAGAGACGACGCTGTCGGTTTAGAGTCCCTATTGTATTATTGTATTAAACAATTAAAACACTCTCCATTTTAAAATGGCTATTCCGAGTGTCGGGTCAGGGTTAGGAAGAGAGACATGTTAAAAGACACTCGGTATACAACACACAATAAGATCAGATGAATATTAAAGTGCACACGGGCTATAGGAAATAAAACACACACGCACACACACACACGCAGTCACACACTCATTTTCCTCTCTTCACACAACTAAAAGTTCGGACACTGCACGCTTAAAAGCCCCCAGGGATAAATATCGAATCTCCAGCGGGAGGCGGTTATATAACTGCGCCGTACAAAAAAGAAGGCGCCGCCTGCCTGCTTCGGTTCTCGCGCGCGGGAGAGCCAGATCTGCGTCCTGCCGGGTGGTTCGAGAGCGAAGAGCAGAGTTGACCTGAAGCTGAGAGGAAAGAGCCACTGGCTCCCCGGTGCAGCGAATTTTGTGCGGAAAATTTAATGAGTGAAGTTCGTACAGCTGGCGGGCGGTAGGCCAGCCCAGTTCGTCTCGCACGTCCGATATGTGGTCGAATTTGCGTCGGCCAGAGACAACGCGCAGCGCAAAATTGAGGATCTTTTGGAGGCGCTGTATATTTTTCTCTGACCCGTGTCCAAAGACAGCAAGACAGTATCGGACGTGCGAGAGGACCAAGGCATTGACCAGGGTATGTAGAAGGTCGGGCGAGGATCGGACGGTATTCAAATACACATGGGCCTTATTTTTTACAGATGTCAAAATCAAACTCGAATATCTTTTTGATTAGATCATTGTGGTTGTTTTAACTGCTACCATACTTAATTTCAATGCCTAGCTATAAAAATGGCTATCTCAACTCAAAGATAATGTTAAGGTGGGATAGTCCCTTTAAAGAGAATAGTTCACCTTTAACATGGGGTTTTGAACTGAGATAGCAGATTTGTAGAGCAGCAGAAAATGGGTTGTGTGAACAAATTAGCTCTCTGCGTTAATTAATTTCGACACAGGACTAGTGGGCCTCTTTTAGAAGAAGTTTAATTTCCCCGAAACTTGTTTCGGGTCCTCACAACGGTTGTTTACGTTACAAGAAGCCTGCGTAGTGCGTATATATGCCTAAAGTTCGTCGTTATTGTGGGCAATAGTTTCCATATACAAGCTACCATATGCATGACGTCATAATTGTCATGAAGCTGTTATGGCCATGAAGGAGAAAAGGGAAACATGCCCACTTTTCGACGAATATCCATCTATCGTCCAAACAAATGCCATATTCGTTTTTTTGCAGCTCTAAATACCTCGTATAGCCAAATTGCAAGACAACTTTCAAGCCAAGGTGACCTATTCCCTTTTATGGGTTAGAGATTTAAGAATTAGCCTCTTAAATGATTTACTGCCGCTTTCATGCGTGACAAAAACGACAACAGACGCCACGAAGAGAATGTATGTCCGCATAACCTTGGCGCTGGTAATAAAATACCCGGACAGACTCCGCCTGATCCCATCTTCTGCAGCGGAGCCAACGCGACTGGTTTCTCGGCGGCTGGACGGACCGATCTGTTGACATTGGCACAGGAGTGGTCACTAATTCTGCCCGGTGTCGCCCAGCCCGCGCTCCCGGCAACAGGCCGTCCGCCGCCAGAGAGCAGCAGATCGGGACAGATCAGCCCACGATCGATAGATCCAAACCATCTGCGGTCGACAGCAGCTATCAACACGCGGGGTCTCTGATATCACCGCTAACGCGCCCAAACTGTCCTGGCTTCACGCGCGCGTGCCCCAGTTTCAGGAAATGTCATACATGGGTCAGATTCGCCGCGAAAAACGTCTGTGGCGATACACAATATAGCAATCGTACTATATAGTCGGAAACATAGAACTTCTTTGACTTAAATTATCTCGTTTTTTATTCTCTACACTCGTTGAGTCCTATATGTTTCGTGTGTTGCGCAAAGTGGCAATTTTGAGTTTTCGACGACGAATAGCAAAGGTAATAGGAAACTCAATTTCGTTCGTATTCGGAACTACTTTGAACTTATTAAAGGAAATAGTTCACCTTCAACATTAGTTTTAAACTGAGATAGCAGTGTTGTATCCCGTGTTGGGAAACCCCTATCTGCAAGTTTTCTTGACTGAAAAGACTCTCCAGCCGAATATATTTGAGTTTTTGGCGAAGGAATGCGGTGCTGGCGAAAGAATGTTGTACTGGTTTTAGCCCGGGCAGAGGCTATACCATCAGCCAATCAGCTTGCAGCTGGTGCTAGCAAGCGAACGCCGGCCGCCGGTTGGCACATCTCCAATGCGAGTCTATCCTTACGCGACTACTTTCGAATCTGATTGGCTGAACCATTTTTTTACATTCGCGTGACGTCAGGACTCTGACTCAGAGAGTATGCATATAGTTTTGATAAACAATACGAATTTACGACCTTATGTCCTGAATTGACGCGATATAAGGCCATTTTTGACAATATAAAAATACATTGTATTAAAAAATATAATCAAATCGTGTTTGGTAAAAAAAATTCCAAGGTGAACTATTTCCTTTAAAGGAAATAGTTCACCTTCAACATGGGGTTTTTAACTGAAATAGCAGTATTGTAGCCCGTGTTGAGAAATCCCTATCTGCAACTGTTCTTGTCTGAAAAGACTCTCCAGCCGAAGATATTTGACTTTTTGGCGAAGAAATGCGGCGCATATATGATATACCGTACCATCTGAAAGTGCCAGCACTGCACGGAGCATGCGCAGACCAATAACGCACACCATAAACTTAATAATTTACGACCTTCTGTCCTGAATTGGCGCGATGTAGAACCATTTTTGAAAAGAAAAAAAGAAACTGTATCAAAAAATATAATAAAATCATGTTCTGATAAATTTTCCGAAGGTGAACTATTCCTTTAAGTGAGTTACCAAGTGAAACCGACAGCATCGCAGATTCTAAAATCACTTTGACACACTTTTCAATAAGTTAAATCAAGCGAGAAAAGTAGAGTCCGTGTTATTTTATTTCACTTTTTAAATATCGACCGACGACTATCCAAGCGAACAATTAGATTTGGGCTAAGGCTATTGACATCACGAGATAGGCAACAAACATGCAGACGCAAAATAAAACCCAGGAAAATCGGGTGCAAGCCAACGATAAAAATAATAACTTTGCAAAGCAACATATCGAAAATTGAAGTATGATTTTGTAGAAAAATAGATAAGCTTGAATATTAACAAAAGAGAAATGCGAAAAACGCGGAACGCATTCCATATAAAGGTCATTTAGAAAGCCTTTGTCACAATAATACACTCTCAACGATCAAATTAATGCATGATGCCTTAATTGCACTGAATGTAGGGGAGAGCGGGGGCGGTAAGCCATGGGCGGTAAGACGGCCACCCCTTCCTTACAGAAAACTACTGGCGCTGCGAACTGCAAAACGGTGTCCTACGATTCCTCTCCCTGTCAGAATATACTAACGACAGGTTGGGTGTTTGGGCTACGTAGTTTTTCAATAATTTCCATAAATCTAAAAATCCATACTGATTTGCATATTGTGCCATTGTCTTTGTAAGGTGGCTCGTACGTGGTTGAAGATAGTAAGTCGATATTGACAGCCATAATACTAAGTTCAGTTGTAGTTAGTTCGCACAAATTAGCACGAGTATATTTAATATGACATACGAGAAATGTCTGCAAGAACTCGGATGGACCGGGATGGGGCAAGACGACCACCACAGTTGTTGAGGTGGCCGTCTTGCCCCATCTCAGTTCATTAATACGGGTGAGAACTGGTGAGCTTTGTGAGTGACGGTGTACCGGAAAAATACACGTTGTCACAGTCAATCATCCCGTCTATCGCAATGCCTCTAATATTCGGAAACAATGCACATCAACGATGCAACAACTGTCTTCATGTTCACGTGCGCTGCTCTTTATTTCCTCCTCCTCTATAACGCTAAATGTACGCCATTCATAGCCCAGGTTTTTGGTGCCGAATATATTTCACTATTACTCAGGCAAATATACCACTCGATTCAGCGTCAGCAGCTTGACAAGCTACATGCAACATAAGGGCGCTAAATCGGCTATGATCCTCATTACACACCCACTGGCCAGGGACGGCCGCAGTCCTGGCCTTGGGGGGGGGGGGGGGGGCAACTTGGCAAGGAGACCCGCGGTTGGTCTGAAAGGGCCCTCGGTCGGAGCGAGGGCCCCTACGTTCAATGCTGATTTAAAAGGGTATTTTACACCTGAGGCTTGGTTTTTAAACTTTCTAGGGCTTTTAAACTCTGTGGTTTAGGCCGGTCTGAGAGGGTATTTTCAGGCATTGAGTATTCCAAGACAGATCGGCAGGGCCAAAACACACTGCATTTCCGGTTTCGATGAAAATCCGTTGTCATGGGTATTCACAGGGACGTAGGAACGCCACGAAAAGTGTGTGTCTGTGTGTGTGGGGGGGGAGAGTGCAACTTTGATCTCATATTGGGAAAAACCAAACCCCCTATGTAAGATTTATTTGCAGATTCGGGCTCTTCTAGTCTTGGCGAACCTTTTGCCATAAAACAAAATCACCGACCAAAAGACAATATCTAAGCACAAAAAATGAAAAGTGAGGGCCCATGCCCCCCCCCCCCCCCCCCCCCTGTGTATACGCATATGTGGGTATATGAGGCGCTGAATCACGTTGTGGAAAGTTCCAGCTCCCTTGATGGAACAGTTACTGAGTTATCGCCACCGGCATTTCCGTGAGGTCACGATGCAAGGCTTTCTTCTAAGCCAAAACGCTGTCACCGATTAACCTTCGCCCTTGGTGTGGGTCATTTTGACTCTCCCTGAGTTTTTTTTCTAGGGAATAGCCGGTGTGGCGACTAAAGCACACAAACTGGGCATAGACACATGTGTGTAGGGATGCCTATGAGAAAGTTTGTCCTCCTTGTGGGATATGTGCATATTATAAATCTGAATACTTTGTCACGTTTCCAATGTTAATGGTGATCGTCATTAACAGTGTACCATTGCACGATTGTTTCAGACATGTGCAAGAATTGTAATACTTTGTAAAGGCGCTGAGTGTGGGCCAGTTGCCTAGAGCTTGGTGTGTAGCTCGTCAGCTGAGTCTGATCCAGCTGAGAGACTTTGAGGGTCCTAGCCGAGTCTGAGCCGGCTACGGCTTCCTTGTCTCACCAACCCACTGCCCGGAAACACTCTCTTGGTTAGTTGAAAATGTTAATTGACATCACGTCATTGCATTGCTCTATTACTTGTCATTAACTGGAGTCGTTACTTGTCATGTTTAAGAGCAGTATTACTTCAGTATTATTTCTCATGGTTATGGTTCAGCACTGAGTGCTCAGCCTGAGATGATGTTGCGGTTAATGTTGCAAGCATTGTTTAATCATAACTGCAGCTAATAAGTAACAAAACAATGACCGTTTGTTGACCTAATTTGTGTACAGAAATATCTGCCTACAGCATATCATTATCAAGAGGGGTAGCAGGTGCATGTTGCATGCTTTGTCCGGCAGAAACTGCATCGTTGCCCTGCTACTGCTGTCTGCACTGTGACTTGCTGCTTGCTTGCTGCTGCACTACTGCATGCCACTGGTCTCAATACCACTGTGTCCCCTTTCCTCTGTTTCTTATATTTTCATTTTCTGTTTCAGTGAGCACAGAGCGGGGTCGCGAGGCGCGTTTTGGAGAATGGGCAGAAACGGAGGTGAGAACAGCCGGAAAACGGCGGCGTCCAGCGCCACCAAAATTGGCATAGGTCTTCGGGCATCAATTATCCATATATTGTGTAGCTTGTTTCATCATCATCATCAGTTTATTGCTGTTAAAACATACAAAATAAAGCAAAAATATGTCAGTAACAGTGCAAAAGCACCATCGTGCTTGAATCATGACACTGCTCTGTTAATAAACAAATCAAATACGTCATCCTGTTCCACCGCCACGAAGTCGACCAGTGCAAGCAAAACAGTGCGCCGGCTAACCGCCCGCGCGCCCCACGGAACCACCACGCTCCCCGGTCACGCAGGCAAAGTGGGGGTGTTAGACTAGGTCAAAACGATGCGAGTTAAACAGGTATGTTTGGAAATGCCGGGCGATCACCCCACCGCAGCCGGCGCCCAGGTCCGTACCGCGCAGCAGTGTGTCAAGTTGTATGTTTGGTGAGATCTGTGCGAAGGGAATTTCCAGTGCGTGAGAGATGCTGTCAAAAAGTATGTTTCTTTGATGTGTGTAGTATGGACAATGCAGAATGAAATGTTTATTGTTTTCGTCTGTTGAAATGTTTATTGTCGTGACAGTCTTTACCCTCCAGGTCATGTAGTCTTTGAACGGGCAATGATGCTTTAACATATAGTGCCACCCCTCCACCGTGTCTTGTTCTGTGCCTTGTGAAAGGTGTGTGATATCCACTGATTGAATATAAGCTGTTTGCTACCGAGCTATCGAGTTTTGTTTCTGTCAAAGCGAGGATGTCTATTTTATTTGCATCGACAAATTGGCGAAGTTCGTCAACCTTGTTGTTTGCAGTAATGCTGTTTATGTTTATATGCGACACATTTACGTGGTGTGTTTTGGACCTTGGACCTGGGTTAGGCTCGATGCCGCTAATGATAAGTAGTATATTTACGTTGTTTAATGAACCGACACGGGAGAAATACCCGTTTGAGTAAGTATTGATAATGACCGGTGACTGAGCAAAGCCTCGAGTGGTTGATGTGTGGTGCCTAGTGAACGGAGTGTGGTGTAATGCTGTGTAATGCTCTGTGCGAGAGGGTATGCCACGTACTGCGCGGACAGGCCCCGGCGGCGGCCGCGGTCGGCTGAAGGCCCGTGATTTGGAGTAAAGTAAAAAGACGTAGGCCGGGGGTGCGTAGACCGGGGTGAGCGGGGCAGCCCAGCGAGGCGGCGGCAGAGTCAGCAGGACGCCTGGCAAACAGGCAGCGGTGGCGGCGAGCACGTTAGAAACAGTTTACAAAATTTACTCGAGACTAGAGTGAAACAAAACAAAACAGACAATGTCATCAAAATCAACTGAAAGACAAACAAGCTCGATAAACACAGACAACAACCAACCAAAGGGCAACCAGCAGCAAAAACAAACTATAGTTGACAGATTGCAGCCAACTGGGGGTCAACGAAACAGCAAACATAAACTACAACCAACCAGAGGTCAACCAACAACACCACGATATACCGCATGTAGCAACCGTTAAACACTCGCAGCTCCCCGCGACCCCAGCTGTCTAGCAAAAAACACCACCACGCTCCGGCGCTCCACCCCACCCCGCGGACGGAACACGCGCGGCTGGCCCCGCATGCGCGTTCTCGACTGACAGCTGATGATGGCCAGGTTCCCGGCCGACCCACAAGCTGGGTCAAGGTCACACGACAGCCACTCCTCCGCTCGTCACACGGCCGCGGCGGCGCGAGCCCACGGGGTAGGGGGGGGGGGGATAACGGAAACCATCTTATGTTACACAAAACATCGCAGCCACCCCAGCCACCCCATAGCTACCCCAGGCATCCCATAGATACAGAGGAGGTGGCTGTCCACTGGGCTGATGCACACAGTACAACACAGGATATCGGAGTATTAACCCATACAGCACATTGCACAACACGGTAATATAATGGTATAGTGGCGTCTTAACAATTAACCCACACTCTTCAACGCAAGGAGGTGGCGTCCTACGCCACACACTGCAACAAAGGGCAGCAGCGTCCCAACGAACAGAGCGTAATACAGGCTAGCTTGGACCGAAGGCGTTTAACAATAAGGTGGCGTGGGGAGGGGAGGGACACATCAGCAGTGTTCGGTCTCCGCCACCGCGGGACTTCCTAACTCCACACTCGGCACCGACGGCTCCGCACAGGACCCACGACCCAACCAACCCTCGTTTGACAGTACCTGGTACATTGGTGTGCTGTGGAAGGGAGGCTCGGGTCCCGAGACCGGCCGCCCGGGCAGCGACTCGACCACGGGGTGCACGCAGTCGGTGGAGATTGCTGAGATGGTGGCCGGGCCCAGGGTTTGGCGCGGCCCCCTATCCGACAGCTCTCGGATCGGGCGTCCCCTCCCGGTGCACCTGCACCGGGTATAGACTGCAGATCAGGCGCGCCCGCCGCACCGGCGTCCGCTACGGACAGCTAATCGAGATACGGCCATGACCTGGCGGGCGCCAGGCACACAACAGGGGCGGCTCTAGGTCAACTTGCCGGGGGGCAGGGGCGGCTCTCGGACGACTCGTCGGGGGCGGCAAGGGCGGCTCCAGTTCGACTTGCCGGGGGTGGCAGGGGCGGCTCCAGGTCAACTTGCCGGGGGGGGGGGGCAGGGGCGGCTCTCGGACGACTCGTCGGGGGCGGCAAGGGCGGCTCCAGTTCGACTTGCCGGGGGTGGCAGGGGCGGCTACAGGTCGACTTGCCGGGTTGGCATGGGCGGCTCCAGGTCAACCTGCTGGGGGTGGCAGGGGCGGCTCCAGATTACTTGGCACGAGTGGCAGGGACGGTAGAACCGGCGCTGGGGAAGCAGGCGCGACGGCAGCGGCCCTACTGGCGAGCCGTAGACCGGCTACCGGCCCGCTGTCTCGTCACGATGGTGTAGCCGTCCCGGTCCACCGCCGCCGCCGCAGCCGCCGCGGGCAGCCGAGATCTCGGCTCGACGATCTTGAGAAGGTCGCTGATGGATCGGATGACCTTGGTGGGCGAGTTCTCTTGCTGGCGAACCTTGAGCTTGCCCACATCAGACCAAGCCGCAAAAATCTTGCCTTCCTTGCGGAACTGTCGGACTTTGTACAGAATGTACTGATTGTCTCGGGTTAGATTGTCTGAGACAAACACCTTGCTGGCGGTCTGGACACTCACCGTCGAGCCTTCGAACGCGACGGGGCGTCTCAGCTTCTTCCTGGCGTCGTATAGTTCTTGGTGCTTCGCGAAGCTGGTGAACATGACGACGATTGTGCGCGTCTTGCCTGCCTTTGGGGTGCCGACCCGATGTGAGCGGTCGATGTCTTGTTGAGACACCGTCACTCCAGCCATCTTGGCAGTGTCCACAACCAGCTGGTCTGTATCCTCGTTTGGGCCCTCCGGGATGTCGCTGACGTTGACACACAGGCGCCTTGAATACTGCTCAAGTGTGTTTAGCTGGGCTTTGGTCTCCGTCAACTCCTCCTTGAGCTCGATATACTCCTCGTTGAACTTCTCCTTGAGCTCGCTGATCTCAGCGTCCTTGACGGCCACCGCCTCGGCGACCGCTACTGAAATCGCAGCTCTCACCTGCTCTCTAATCAGTTCTTGGAAGGGGCTCTCCTTCATGGCGTCCATTAGAGCGCGCTTCACGTCAGCTTCGTTCATAATTTCAGCCTCCTGAATTGCACTCGCCGCCACCACTGCTCAGCACTGGGTCTCTGGTTCGCTCACGGGTGCACCGGGCTGGGGCTCGCTAACACAGACCCAGACAAACACCAGGAAACCGGTTCCGTCGGGCGCGGGCGGAGCGATCACGCACTGATCCGACCTCGGCGGCGGTCAGGGGTCAACTGGATTTTTTTACCTCGGGTCATCTCAGGGCAGGTCACCAGGTCACGTCAAGTGATCTTGCCTCCAAAAATAGTTGCGGTCGTGCCAAAGTCACGGGGGTTGATCGAACGATTTCAAACTCACAGAAGTTAATCGGAGCCAGTGGCGGATCTACGGTTGGGCAAAATGGGCAATTGCACCCCCAAACGAAATATTGGTAGGCAAACTATGTTTTTCCCACCCCCAACCGATCCGGCAGGTTGTGATTTTTGTCCCGATAAGTCGTGATTTACGCCTCCCGCTCAACAGCGGCGTCGCCACGGTTTCGGAACTTTTATGCGGACACGTCATCGAACACCTGGGGGGGGGGGGGGGGGGGGGATAGGACGTCTTATCTCTGGCATGGGTGTCTTGCGGTAGTTCTATGCACACATGATCTGACCTGGGGCCGGATTCCCATTTCTGAAATTCTTACGAACTTAAACCCTTAAACTTGCACGAACAGTACGTACACGTTTTTTTTTTTGGAGATCTGCCATCTTGTACGGACACTCTCCGTAATGGTGTCGACGCCTATGCTGCTCAACAATTTTTCGCTGAAGTCGTCTTCTTCGTCACCCAACAAATGTATTTTCTTTGACGTTCTCCAACCTCCCGGATCAACGACTCTTCGCGCTTACGACCCGACGCCCCCCCCCCCCCGCTCAACGCCTCTCCGCGTTTACGACCCGACGCCCCCCCCCCCCACTCAACAACTTTTCGCCGAGGAAACGCGGAGCGAAATGTTTGCCCCCCAAACTCGAAACCTAGATCCGCCACCGATTGGAGCATAGGCATCGACAATTCGTTTAACTCGGATATTTTTATATCGGTGACTAAAGGGCAGGTCAATTTCGTGACCTACCCATTACAAGTCAATGGGAAAATTTAAAATGCTTCCTATTCCGAGGATATGGAATTATCTAGATCAGGCCAATTCTAGCAGAATCATGATATTTTAGCTCACTCTTGATCCAGGTGCAACTGTTGCTCAGTGATCTATGCAAGGTCAGCTGAGGGCATCTGAGGTCACTAGCACTTTCTGCCAATGACTCTTTATATAATGAATATAGAGACGTGCAACTCGCATTACTGTGTTTGTCTTGCTGATATGCGTCTCCACATATGCAACATTACCTACTGGGTTCACAAATGACCTTGACCTGTCACCTGAGGTCAAATTTTGAACTTGACCCAATCCGGTCATCTTAAACGGTGTGAAGTTCCTCGAAACGAAACAAACACGATGGCGTTGAAATTATTGCCCTATCTTCATTAGGTAAAACGATGCGCACGAAAAACTTCTTGGAAGAAAATGCCAGCATGACATTTGGTGGCCTCTGAAGCCTAAACTGTTAACATGAGCTTAAATGTGATTTTGTTGTCGTTTCTTCCTAGCTATCATAGTGCCCAAGATATTTGGAGTTTCTGGAGCTAAGTCCTAAAGTTTGAAAATTTCACTTTTGATGACCTCCGGTGACCTCAATATTGACCTGAGCCAAACATGACCGAAGTGATTTCGATTGGGCCCTCAACGTCTTTAAAAGGACCGTTGGTTGACCTGAAAGGGTCCTTGCCCAGCCTGAGAGGATGTTGCTATACCTGATGGGTCGTTCACAGGCGTCTAAGAGCCTTATGACGGTCTGTGAGTCCCTTTCTAGGCTTAAAAGGGCCCTCGGTCGGCCTGCAAGGGCCGTCAAGCGGCGGCAGGGCCTTTTACTGGTTTGAGTGTATTTTTCCTCCTCCATACCTCCATAGGTCCCGCTCTGACATCCAGAGGGCCTACTCTGACCTCCCACCCACTCTGACCTCCACAGTTCCACCTCTGGCTTCCAGAGGGCCCTATGTGGCCTCCAGGGAGCCCACACTGACCTCAGGAGGCCCACTCCTGCCGCTAGAGTGCCCACTATGACATCCATATGACCCGCTGTGACCTCCAGAGGGCCCACTCTGGCTCCAGAGGGCCCCTCTGGATATTAGTGGACCTGGACTCTGGCTTCCTGGGGGCCCACTCTGACCTTCAGACGGCCCACTCTGCCCTTCAGAGGGCGCTCTCCGGCTTCCACCTCCAGAGGGTTGACTTCTGCCTCCATAAGGCCAACTCTGACCTCCAGAGGGACTCTCTGGCTTCACGACGGCCACTCTCGCTTTCAGAGGGTCCATGCTGACGGGGACCTCCAGAGGGCCCCTCCAGCTTCCAGAGGGCCCACTCCGGCCTCTACTTCCAGAGGGCCCACTGCTGCCTCCACCTCCAGAGGGCCCACTTCAGCCTCCAGAGAGCCAATTCTGACCTACAGAAGGCCCCTGGCTTCCAAAGGGCCTAATCCGTCATCCAAAGCGTTCACTCTGGCTTCCAGAAAGCCCACTTCTGCCTCCAGAGCGCCAACTCTGACCTCCAGAGGACCCACTCTGGCCTTCAGAGGTCTCACTCCTGCCTCTAGAGGGCCAACTCTGGCCTCCAGTGGACCCCTCTGGCTTCCAGAGGGTCCACTCTGAACTCCAGAGTACCCATTCTGACCTGCAGAGAGCCCACTCTGGCTTTCAGAGGGCACCTTTGGCCTTCAGAGGGCCCCTTTGGGCATTCAGGGGGCCCTCGGGATACCATTGAGCCCCTCTGACCTACAGAGGGCCCACTGCGGCCTACAGGGGGCCCACTTTGGCCTCCAGGGGGCCCACTTTGGCCTCCATGGGGCCCACTTTGTCCTCCAGAGAACCCTCTACCCTCTTCCACCTCCAGAGGGCCCACTTTGGCCTCGAGAGGACTCACTTTAGCCTCCAGGGACATTCTGGCATCCAGTTGGCCTCCTCTGACCTCTAGAGGGCCCATTCTGAACTGGAGCCAAGGCGGGCCCTTCTGGCCCACCTGGGCCCCAAGTGACTTGGGGGGGGGGGGGGGGGTGCAAAAGATATGTTGCCCCCCTCATCGGCTTTTGGAGGGCATGACCCGGATGCCCCCCCCCCCCCCTTGCGACCGCCTCTGTGTAACATACATCCGAATATAACTGAATAATGTGGCCGTCGTGCCCCATGGGGATGGTCATATTATCCCATGCGGTGGGGCAAGATGTTTTTTTTGCAATGTTTACGAAAATATATATCTATATATGTATATACAATATTTGTTTGCTGAAATGGAAGATCCATGCTCTATTGCTCTAGCTATTGGAAGATAAATGCCTAAGAGATTGTTCTCACGGGATATGTCGTTCCTTCACCGTATTTTTGTCAGCGAAAACTAGCTCCGAAGTTAGGGTGGCCGTCTAGCCACACTCTCCCCTACTTTCTGTACTATGTAGTGAAAATGACATGTGGCATTATATGCAAAGCTACGTGAGAAATTACTTCGCTGTGGGGTTTTAAAGGAAATAGTTCACCTTGGAAAAATTGTACCCAACACGATTTGATTATATTTTTTAATACAATTTCTTTTTATATTGTCAAAAATGGCCTTATATTGCGCCGATTCAGGACAGAAGGCCGTAAATTTTTATTGTTTATCAAAACTATATGCATACTCTCTGAGTCAGAGTCCTGACGTCACGCGAATGTAAAAAATGGTTCAGCCAATCAGATTCGAAAGTAGTCGCGTAAAGATAGACTCGCATTGGAGATGTGCCAACCGGCGGCCGGCGTTCGCTCGCTAGCACCAGCTGCAAGCTGATTGGCTGATGGTATAGCCTCTGCCCGGGCTAGAACCAGTACAACATTCTTTCGCCAGCACCGCATTCCTTCGCCAAAAACTCAAATATATTCGGCTGGAGAGTCTTTTCAGTCAAGAAAACTTGCAGATAGGGGTTTCCCAACACGGGCTACAAAACTGCTATCTCAGTTTAAAACTAATGGTGAAGGTGGACTGTTTCCTTTAAACGCTTACCACAGCTAACGTTATGTCCAAACTTAAATTTGTGTAAAATGTAATGCCAGAAAATTGTTAAAATAATCGCGTGCGATGTAGGTAACTATAGTTTCTGGCGTTGCAGTTTCTCATGCTAATTGTCTCCCGCCGTTGCATCCAGTCCGTAAAAATGGACCATAAACACACGCGCGCGAATGCAACGAAGATCACCAAACTTCAATAAAAAAACGAATGACTGGAGTCTTAGTATTGAAGAGACATCTCCCTAAGATCTCTCCTGTACATCTCCCATGACATCTCACCCATTTGCTTATCGTCACTATTAATAATGCTGACCTACTAAACCCTCCCCTCACTGCTCGGACCTCTTCAGACTGGCCGATACATTTTACGGGGCGACACTGTGCTGGGTCATGAGTCATGTCGAGGAACAGACCGCATCTATTCCCGAGCAGGGGCCGTTGGCAGCCGGGCGCCTGGGTGGGACGCTGCCAGTAATATGTCACGTGTGCCAAGTTCAACCCAGCTGTGACCTCGCACCTGGACAGAGCGCTCCAGGCGGCGCCGGCCGGCCGCCAGCGGTTCCAGGGTGCGCCAGGGGTTCCTGCGGGAAGCAAGGGTTCCACTGGGCGCCAGCCGTTCCAGCGAGTTCCATAGAGAGAAGCTAGGGTAATGCAGCAGGTCGCCAGAGGCGCCAAAGTTGCCAGTGGTACGCCAGGGGTTTTAGTGGTACGCCAGGGGTTTCAGTGGGAAGCCAGGGCTGGAGTTCCAAGAACAGATCAGCCGCCAAGAAAGAGAACTAGAAGTTTCTAGAACACTATTAGACCGCGATCGGTGAGGATACAGGTGCCTTCACGAAAAACAGCCACTACTTAGTTCTTAGAAGCAAAGCCCGAAGGAACTCTGAGAGCCCTTCACAAGAATCCGCATAGCAAAACGTATGCTTTGGATACCACTTACCGGACACATGCTCTTTGATTGGCCCAAGATAGCCCAGGTATCAATGAGAATCCTTGTTTCTGGATCACACCTGGCATTTCAGAACCTTGACAATGCTTTGAACGATGGAGTTATGACATCCAGGCCGCCCTCATAGAAGTATGAAGAGGAAGAATTGAAATATAACCGTCGTTTGTGTATGTGTATACTGAACTCACGCACTGCATATAAATGGAAGAGTCAATTTTTATCCTGGGAATGCAAAGGTCACACATGCACTAATAAGTCATAACCGCTCGGACCGACCCCGCTATCAGATGCAACAGGCGGACGAAGGTGTTGCTATCCTTGGCTTAGACCTTAGGATGACAATTTTGTATGACAAAAAAAATGAAATTTCGAATTTGTATTGGGACGCCCACGCAAAATGTGATGATGGCAGTAACAAGTCCGTACGCAAAATGTCATTGAAAAATATAAATATTTAGAGGATGCGCAATGGACTCAAACACGTTCCCATATAGTCGAGTGTGAAGCTGAGTACCGTTTATCACCACCTACCATTACGGTACCGGTCTAGAGAATTTGAGCACATTTCTGCCATTTGATGGACTTAAAATGCATTAAAATGTTTTTATATTGGTAACCTAAGGTCAGGTTAATATCGTGACCTCCCCATCATGTCAACGAAAAAATGTACATACGCTTCCTATTCAGAGGATACGCATTCGCTCAGACCAACTCTTTCAAGATCATGTTATCGCATAGCTCATTTGTGCATCAGCATGAATCAGGTGCAATTTTTGCCCAATGGCACTTACGCGGTCAGCTGAGGTCACCAGCACTTTTCGGCAATACCTCTTGATACAAAAGGGAAAAGGCATAGACGTGAGGCCGACATCACTGTGTTTGCCTCGTTGATACGCGTCTCACAACACGCAACATGACCTACATGGATCACCACATGACCTTGACCTGACATCAAATTTAGACGTTAAATTATTGTCCTGCCTTTGACGCGATAACGTCTAATTATTGACCTATGCTTATTAGGTAAGAAGTTATAAACGAAAGACTTTTTGACAAAGAAAGCGCCAGTTTGACCTTTTGTAACCTCTGGAGCCTTAACTATTCACTGATCTAAAATTTGATGGTACACATGCCGAAACGATTGCATTTTCAAAGAACTTTCTATTGTTTTTTCGTTTGTTTCTCGCTGTCATAGTTCACGTGACATTTCGGGAACTCTGGGACATACTACAAAGGTTGTCAAATGTTACCTTCAATGACCTGTGGCGACCTCAATATTAAGCTGAGCGAAAAACATGACCGAAATTATTTCGACATCAATTTTGACGAGCTATCGAACGTTTTTATTTTTGTTCTCGCCTATTCCCCATGGGACCGAGTTCGAATGGACGTACAGACGCCCCCCCCCCTCGACACGGCGAAGGTGGCACCGAACACCGGAACGGCGCGGGTTAACCCTCGCCCTACGGGGGGTCCTAAAACGACCCCCCTGAGGTTTTTCTTGAATAACTGTTTACACATGCGGCGCATCTTGCTGAGATTTTCAGTAGCTGAGTTTACAACAATTATACGTATCCTATAGAACAAAATTGAAGTGTATACGACTTTTAGACCATGACCTATGACCATTTTGTCAGGGTCATGTCAGAACCCAAAGGGCCATTGACCTGACCCTAAAGGTCACCAGTTGACCTAAATCCTCAAAATGGGATGCCTTTGGATTTTCATTATGACAGGCATCACGCTACTTAAGGTGTCTCTCTATCTCTCTCCGTTCGGAAGTTATACTAAGCGCGCTATTTTTGGACGTGGTCGATCTTAGGTCATTCACTTGACCTGGAAGGTCATCCGTTGACCTTAACGGAAATAGTTCACCTTCGGAAATTTTTCAGAACACGATTTTATTATATTTTTTAATACAGTTTCTTTTTTTCTTTTCAAAAATGGTCCTACATCGCGCCAATTCATGACAGAAGGTCGTAAATTATTAATGTTATGGTGTGCGTTATTGGTCTGCGCATGCGCCCTGGTAGTGCTGGCACTCTCAGACGGTACGGTGTATCATATATGCGCCGCATTCCTTCGCCAAAAAGTCAAATATCTTCGGCTGGAGAGTCTTTTCAGCCAAGAAAAGTTGCAGATAAGGATTTCTCAACACGGGCTACAAAACTGCTATTTCAGTTCAAAATCCCATGTTGAAGGTGAACTATTTCCTTTAAACCTAAAAATCGCATACTGTTAGATTCCTCTCGTGACAGGCAATATGCTGGTTCTTACCGCATTGCGCTATGTTTCTTAGTTTGGAAGTTACCAGGGGGTCTTTTAGGACCCCCTGTGGGGCGAAGGTGAGAAAAGGTCCCCGTAGGGCGAGGGTTAAGTACCAAAGGTGGCGACTAAACACGTTGGCCGCCGTCATCGACGGGACCTCCTCCGAGTATTGAAGCAGAGACTTGGCAAAAATGAAGATCCTGGGCCAGCGCCGACGTCGGGTACGGCGCTGCGTATCAAACGTGTTCAGCCGCAGTTTGTGTCGCTGCCATTATTCGCAGCTCTTCTTCAGGAATGGACATTTTTCAAATAGTTTCAGAACATTTCCCCCAGCCCTTTGCTCATTCTGCATTTGAATGCCAGCCCGGTTCCAAAAGCCAGTTACGTGTTTAATCGTTTCCGCAGCAGCGTATATCCCAGTCGTCAACCTCTTCATTATTTATAGGTGAATAAAATAGGACCACCTGGCGATAGGAAGACATTTCGTATCTTCTTACTGACTCTCCAGCGTGATTTATGAGGCACGACTTATATATTTCTCGCGTTTTAACAGCCATGTCACAACGAACCAAACACCTGCACTATCAATTGTGACCTACGCCACGCAGTGGCGCATCAACTGACCCAGGGACGGAAAGTGCTCAGCCAGGAGGTTGCACCCAAGGCCCTATAACAACTTGCACCTGACACCAAGGGCATCACCACACAATTTCGAGTGGGGAGGGCAGTCAGGTGTTAGGGGGTTAACCAGGTGTTTGCCCCCCCCCCCCCGTCTCATTGGGATAATTTAAAATCCTGCTAATCTGAGGGTCCAGAGCGATCCTGGGGGGGGGGGGGGGGGGGGGCGTGGCGACGCCCATGGCTGTTACTGTTATTCTTATTGTTACTGTACTGTTTAATTTCATAAATCACGTGCTGCAACAATAAAGCACGATATTAATTCGTTGATACCTCCGTTCGAAAATTCCTTATACCCGACTCCGTAAAACAATGAGCAAATAGGCCATACGCCTATAACAGAGGGACCGTGTAATCTTCTATCTTTGATGAGTTTGAGGTCATTGCGCTACCTCTAAATATTAATATTTTTCCAAATAATTTTACAGGTGATGTTTTTGTTAGTAACATCATATTTTGCGGGGCGTCCCAATACAAATTTTAAACTTCAAAAAAACAATTGTCACCCTAGGCCACTCCTTGGCTATACCTGGGAATTATATTACGTACCTGCTATTTCTTAGTCATGTCCCCTGTCATGCCTATTTAAAACTCGCAACCCTACAGGTGTAACACAAATCGCGTGTATAATGGTGGAACCACGTCCTCATTAACCCTATTTGTAACAGGGGGGGGGGGGCGAATTCCGCCCCCCCCCCCCTCATGTTTTTCGCAGATATCTCCAGAACGGCTGGGAGCAGGCCCATGCAATTTTTGGAATTTTCATAGAATTGAATACCGCATTTGGAGTCAAAATTTTAAGTTCTTAACCTGAACAGAGGCGGTTCCAGGGTACAGTTTTGGGTGGGTTCGGAGGCGATATTTGGCGATAATACGGAAATGCGATCTTCACGGTTTCTTCGTAACTGCCTCAAGTATGAAGGAGTTACATCGGTTCACGGTGATTGCAACAAGTGCAAATTAGTTGATGTTAATTAAATATCATTAAAATTTCATGGCAGAGGCGGTTTCAGGGGCTTGAAAAGGGGGGGTTTCCAGGAAATATTCAATGCTTGGCGGGAAGCAAATAGAGCAATGTAAGGGGCATTTATAGTTATCAAGATGTAAAAGATAGCTTCTGCTTCCATTATTTGCATAATTTATTACATATAGAGTTTCAGGGGCGTGTTCAGGCACATGAAAAGGGGGGTGACTGGCTTGGTGATGACGATATGCCAGCGATAACGGCGCAATAGACGGTTAGCTTATAATTATATATGCACATATGAGGCCAGGAAAGGGAATAAAGTCATTTTTTGCAGAGGCGCGCTCAGGAATGGAAGAAAGGGGGGTCATATTATTGCAAGGAAACTAAGAGGCATGGGCGTACAATGACATAACATACTGTAGTTTTCGAATGAAACACGCACCACAGGCTACTCTACGAACGATTATAAGATAATAGGCGAGTCCAGGTAGAGTAAAAGGGGGGTAAGCAATGTTAATTGAAGTTGTAAGTGAAATAGTCACTGTTGACTAGTTAGTATCATAATAGCGGATAATATACTTATCAAAAGGTATTGAGCCGCCCCAGTTAGGATTCTGGATACGCCTATTATGAAGTAAAACATGAAAAAAGGAACTATCTACGATCAGTAACATATTTATAGTGCTGGGTAGCAACTTGTCTGCGGTTAATATTTTTTCCAATTTTACCCCCCTTTTTCACTAACCTGGTACCGCCTATGGCAAAAAATATGATTTTTAACTGTTTTGCCTAATGTCACAATCACATACCATTTCATTTCTTAAAAAAACACATCAAAAAATTGTTTTATTACGCATTTACTTCACCCCCATATTGAGTGACCTGCATACGCCTATGATTTTTGCATTTTCAAACGCCACTGTTATATATCAATTTCCAATTCAATCTCTATCGATTCGTATTAATTGTGTTAAAATCGGTCGATAAACAAGAAAGCTATGTGGGATCAAAAATACCACTGAAATTTGTGGTTTTTGCCCCCCTGTTGCCCCCCATCAAAAATCAGGATTTTTTATTATTATTTAGAAATGTAGATCGTGTTGAGGGGAACCAAACGCCGTTTCATTTTTGACAATCGGACGGGTAGATCTCGAGATCTCCGGGGGGGGGGGGCGGAATCCGCCCCCCCCCCCCCTGTTACAAATAGGGGTAGCCAGGAGCCTGTTACAAATAGGGTTAAAGGAAATAGTCCACCTTCAACATGGGATTTTGAACTGAAATAGCAGTTTTGTAGCCCGTGTTGAGAAATCCTTATCTGCAACTTTTCTTGGCTGAAAAGACTCTCCAGCCGAAGATATTTGACTTTTTGGCGAAGGAATGCGGCGCATATATGATATACCGCACCGTCTGAATTGTGCCAGCACTGCATGGAGCATGCGCAGACCAATAACGCACACGATACAATTAATAATTTACAACCTTCTGTCCTGAATTGGCGCGATGTAAGACCATTTTTAAAAAGAAGAAAATAAACTGTATTAAAAAATATAATAAAATCGTGTTCTGAATTTTTTCCGAAGGTGAACTATTTCCTTTAACACGCGCAGTGGAGAGGGGTATGCCACTAACACGCAGTGGAGGGGGGGGGGGGGCGGGACTTAAGTGCACCCCTAAGATCTCCGAAAGTATGAGAGCTAGCACGATCAAACTTACAGGGTAGGTAGGTACTATGATGATCTACATTTTTTGAAATTTGCATGACCTTAGGTCAATATCTTCAAGGTCAAACGAGGTCACGAATGTCAAATCTGGCAAAATGTCACAATTTTGGGAATTTAACCTCTGTGACGTCACATGTCACCAGCTATGTGTCAAAAGTTGTGTCCGGGGATGAAAATTGACATTGGCTACCGAATGGCGTTTGAATCATCCCGATCCGACTGTTGGTTCCGAAGATATCTCTTCGCCGACCTCGATTCTGGCCGCCATCTTGGATCTCAAATCCATATAACTCAAAAATGTATCGACGGATGTTTTTGCGTCAAACGATCCGCTATTGAGTTGGCTTTAATGTCGCGCAAAAAACACCGCCCTGCTCCGCTTTGTTTGCGAGCTATTCACGAAGACATGGGGGGGGGCACAAAAGTGCCCCCCCCCCCCCCTCCACTGCGCGTGTTAAAGGGATTATACGGGTTTTCCCATAATAATTGAGTTACATAGTAAAACGTACTTATAAAGGTGGTAGAAGTCCCACGGTAGCCACATTTTTCTGGAAATGACCTCTTCTGCACGTAAGGACATTCCAAAGTGCGCGGTGATGCCACCGCGTATTTTCTGCAGGACCGGCTGAGGCAGAGCCAGTCATCTATTTTATGCTAATAAAAACACCTCACTTATGGCATATTTCCGGTAAAATAAGCAATATTTGAAAGAAAATAAACTTGTTTTGTACCAACGACACCAGCAGTTACCTATTTTTCCCATAAAATTAGATATTTTTCATGAATTTTCATGCCAAAAATTTAATACGCCACCACCAAATTATCAACGCTAAAGGCCAGAGAAAAGAAAACCACAACACAAATCCTCAACGAACGGTGTGTAGTAATGCAAAGTCCCGTCAGTTTTGAATTGCATAATAATTTTGTGATCCAGTGTAGGACTTGCAGATAATTCAAAACTCTAAAATTGATCTTAAGATAAAAGTGGTGGACAGTAGTGCCGATCAAGCACTAGTTATCTGATACTAGTCTCGAAAAACGCCCAAGTTTTAACGCTGATAATTTCTGAAATAATGGACTAAATGAGCATTGAAGTCCCTGTTATATGTCTTAAACGTGTTTAAAGCTCATACAACTGCAAAAGAGTGCATTTACTTTCAGGACGGAAACCCGTATAATCCCTTTAAGGGCACGATGCAGTGTGACTGAGCTGCCTTCCAAACGTTATGTGTTGAGCAGAATGTCAGCTTCTCTGAACCTGGCAACTTCGAAGTCATAATTCATTGTATCGTTCAATGAAGCATGGCCAAAGGCCGCTGCTCTAAATTTCATTTTATGTATAAATGGGATGTCTGCATTTCTTCATCATAGCCAGCTGCTTCATGTGTGCTCTGCTTCAATTCAGTAAACATGCAAAAATGGCAAAACAAAATATTTAAAACAAATCAGACATTCATTAAACAAAAATAGTGAGAAAACTCAACTCCATGACTAATCCTGCCGGTTTTCGGTCTCCCATTTCAAGCACTCGCACCACAGCTGAATCATGGCCTGCCATGAAAACTGACAAACGATCACCTCGGTGGAGGACTATTTCAAACAACACATCATGCATGCCACGGGAGGTCCATACAAAAGTCCCGGGAGGTCCGAGGATTCGCAGGGCGACTGCTGATGGCTCGCAGGCTGAAGCTACACAGAAATTCGGCGTCCTTTCTCAGAAAACACATCTCGGCTTTCAGAAGAGGTGCCAGTTCGCCTCCGTTCGATCATTGTGACCATGGCACGATAGCTTGATAGTCGACAGATGTGTTGGGTAAAGCCGATGCTCACGGCGAAAACAAGTATGTATACAGCACAGAGCACACTGTGTGCGGGCCATTACCTGTCCAAAAACCGGCAACATTTGTGTATGTCTATGAATGCAGTATTTGTGAAACGATGCCATGGCCAAATGTTTAACCCTCGACCCGGTAGGGGATGGGGGTGGATTCCACCCCCTCGGTTTTCTGGAATAACTCGCGTAGTTTTCCAACCGATTTCGATGCAACTTTCAGTACCCTACTTCTGAAGAAAAAAATCTTACATACTCTGAAATTTTGCATTTCTAACCCACATGGCCCGTGACCTATGACCTGTTTTCAAGGCCATGTCAGGCGCAACTGGCGTCCCGCAGTATCGATGCTTGTAACTTCTGCAGTTTTCGAGTGTTTGTTGTTCAGGAGCATATGCACAGGTGTTTCCAGGTGACAGTTGTGGTTTCCACTGAGATTGTGACCTCGATTGACCTTTTCAGAGGTCAACTGAGGTCATTGACCTCCGATGACCTCATATTACTTTTTTGGGCTTCTGGCCGTTTCCAGACATTTTTGTGACGCTTATTTCAAATTTAGGATCCATTTTACATAATTATATGTTCCACTGGGTCATGCGCTTCCACAGGTCAACCGAGGTCACTGACCTCAGACGACCTGACATGACCTATTGGAATTTAGCAGTTTTTAGGACTTTTGTGACGCTGATTACGAATTTGTACCATTAAGCACTATGGTATGCTCATTCACGATTCTAGCTCGATAAAATTAAATTTATACGCATTTTCAATTTTGATGACATTTGGGTCATTGACATGACCTCAGAGGTCACCTAATGACCCAATACCTTAAAATCGGATATCAGCGGCTTCCTCTCGTCACAAACACAAGCAACACGCTCGTCTTTGAATCGAAGCTCTAACTAAATTAGAGGCGAAACGCTAAGGGGGGAGGGGTCGTACCCCCCCCCCCCCTACCCGAACACGTAGTGATTTTGCCTACCCGGGCGAGGGTTAATAGACAAGAAACGCAAATCATCAAACAAAATAAGCTGTGTGTACGACAGGCGAATAAGGTGCTGTGTACGACAGGCGCATAAGATGCTGTGTGTACGACAGGCGCATAAGGTGCTGTGCGTACGACAGGCGCATAGGTGCTGTGTACGACAGGCGCATAAGGTGCTGTGCGTACGACAGGCGAATAAGGTGCTGTGTACGACAGGCGCTAAGGTAGCTGTGCGTACGACAGGCGCATAAGGTGCTGTGTACGACAGCGCATAAGGTGATGTGTACGACAGCGCTAAGCTGTGTGTACGACAGGCGCATAGAGCTGTGTGTACGACAGGCGCATAAGGTGCTGTGTGTACGACAGGCGCATAAGGTGCTGTGTGTACGATAGGCGGCATAAGATGCTGAACGATATGCAAGGCATCGGACAGGGCAACGACATCAAAGACCCGTGCCTACATTCAAACTAGTTCCAGTCTAACAAATTGCCACCTAA
>JAXIVJ010002444.1:0-109498 GCA_036785665.1 Chirona hameri
TCCCCGCAAAAAAAAAATGCGCCCCTGCTCCCGGGAAAAAATGCACCCCTATGCCCTGCCCTCCCCCCCCCCCCCCCCATTGACAAAATCCTGGATCCGCCCCTGTGCTCACCACAGTCGGTTAGATGCCGTTTATCAGTGTGAATACGTGGAACTGACTGCCAGTGACGTTCGTATATGAAAGGCGTGACAAATGGCCCGGCCGATATACCACACCGATACGTTTCAGATTTAGGATGGAATTTAGTGTAACCACTAAATGATTTACGACATGCGTTCCGCCATGCTTGGATTGGTGGAGCCCACGCAGAACTGCAGAAGTATTAGCCAATCAGCATTTGCCGCAACGCCGGTTTTAACATAGTCATCTACATTAGTCATCTAAGAAGATGAATCATCTGCATACAGCTACATTGCAGCACAACTTCGGTACATACATTCGAATACAGCAGACAGGCATCAGGACAGCTACGTGAACAGATATTTATTTAATTTATGTATTTATGTTTTTCTCCCATGCTTAAAGGAAATAGTTCACCTTGGAAATTTTTCCCAAACACGATTTGATTATATTTGTTAATACAATTTCTTTTTATATTGTCAAAAATGGCCTTATATCGCGCCGATTCAGGACAAAAGGCCGTAAATTATTATTGTTTATTAAAACTATATGCATGCTCTCTGAGTCAGAGTCCTGACGTCACGCGAATTTAAAAAATGGTTCAGCCAATCAGATCGAAAGTAGTCGCGTAAGGATAGACTCGCATTGGAGATGTGCCAACCGGCGGCCGGCGGTTCGCTTACTAGCACCAGCTGCAAGCTGATTGGCTGATGGTATAGCCTCTGCCCGGGATAGAACCAGTATAACATTCTTTCGCCAGCACCGCATTCCTTCGCCAAAAAAATCTAATATATTCGGCTGGAGAGTCTTTTCAGTCAAGAAAACTTGCAGACAGGGGTTTCCCAACACGGGTTACAAAACTGCTATCTCAGTTTAAAACTAATGCTGAAGGTGAAATATTTCCTTTTAGCTCCCGTCTCTCGACATTCGTATTATATCAAAGACTAATTTCCTGGATAAATATTGACATATATAAACAGTCAACTCCTCAAATTAGTTTATCATATTGCTGTTTTGCTATTGTAGATTAGTCATATTTTGATTAATTCTAGATCCTTTGCACTAATTTGCTCATTTTAACCCTCGCCCTACGGGAGTTTTTTTTCACCTTCGCCCTACGGGGGGGGGGGGGCTGCAGGCCCCCCTGTTAACTTCCAAACCACGCAACTTAGACCAATGCGGTAAGAACCAGAATGTTGCCTGTCATGAGAGGAATCTAACAGTATGCGATTTTTAGGTTTCAGGTCAACGGGTGACCATCCAGGTCAAGTGAATGACCTCGGATTTACCACGTCGAGAACAGCGATTTTGCTCTTCAGAAAACCTCAAAATTAGAAATTGATCAATGTAAATAAAAAGGCATGTTCCTAGACTAGTTTTGGCTCAGAAATACAGAAAGGGTAATTATTTGTTCGTATATTGTCAAAAAAGTCAAAAAAGCTATTGTTAAAAATGACGTCATCAGTTTCTTACACTTAGGGAGCCATCACTCAGTCAAAAATAAAGATATTGCTTTTAAATTTGGTATGGGTATTATCCATTCACAGTTCTCTCACATATATTCCGTTTTTTTCTTCAAATATCTTTGAAAATGTTGATTTTGTGGGGATTTAAAACAAAATATATATTTTATTTTAGGGGTCAAAAACCCCAAATTTGGCAAATCCGAGATTGCCATTTTAAAGAGAATGTCATTTTGTATCTTTGGTGACATGCGTTTGCAATTTGCTTACAAACTCTGTTTTCTACGATTTTTATAATATTTCTCGTTTTTTTTTTACCAACATGACGTCATCAAACCATGATTATCTCCCAAACTACTCCTCCAATTTAAATTAAATTTTTACAGTATGCGTATAAGTGTTGTAAACTCAGCTACCAAAAATTTCAGGAAGATGCGCCGGATGTGTAAAAAGTTATTCAATAAAAATATCAAGGGGGCCTGTCAGGCCCCCTCCGTAGGGCGAGGGTTAACACGCGCCCTGGAGGGCCTCTGATATTTACACGCCCTGGAGGGGGGGTGGATTTCGCCCCCCTTATGATCTCGAAAACCACGCAACGTAGCGACAAGCGGGAAACGACGTTAGATAGCTCGAGACAAGCTCTTTTGAAAGTATTTCGTTTTTTTCAGGTCAATATTGAGGTCACCAGAGGTCATCAAGGGTCAGATTTTCAAGTTTTCAAGACTTCGGTTCGAACACTCCCAAATATCTCGGGAACTATGATAGTTAGCAGCAAACGGAAAAAAGCAATCGAAAGTCATTGAAAAATGCAATCGACACAGGTGTCCTCAGATTTGAGCTCAGGTCAATAGTTTAGGCTCCAGAGGTCATCGAATGTCAAAAAGGTGATTTTGTTTTCAAAACTGTTTTCCCCAAATAACCTTTTACTTAATAAAGATAAAGCAATAATGTTTACGCCATCGCGTGTGTCTTGTCAAGGCGCTTCGAATCATATTCATGGTGACCGGGTTAGGGCAAATGAGAAAATTTAAGTTTAGGTGAAGGTCAAGTGGTGACCCAAGCTGGTCATGTTGCATATTGGGCGAGTGTCTCGACGAGACAAACATATTGGTACCGTTTTCTCTTCTCTATCTTCATTATGTCGATAGTTATTGATAAAACCGTGTTGGCGGTCACAAAATTGACCTGACCTTAGGTCACCGATATTAGAAATCCGAAATATACAAATTGTTGGTATCTATGACCTTATGAAGTCCTGCAAGATTGAAACCGATCAGCGTAAAATTGTGGCTGTGGTACTACTGCAAACGTTTTGGAGTTGAGGTCATCACGTGACCTGGTCTGGTGACCTGACCTGAGATGACCTGAGGCCAAGAATTTTACATAATGCGGGAAGTTCATTTATAAACAGGTATTCAAAAAACGGCGGCGCTGCGCGCCGCCGTTTTTGCGCTATCCTCGAAAAACCAGAGGGGTGGGCGGATTTCGCCCCCCCTCCAGGGCGCGTGTTAAGCAACCAATCCTGGATTTCGGCGGTGAACACTGAACAGTGAACACACCTGTATTTATGCCGTTCCAACATTCTACTCGATACATACAATATCGATACGAGCTTTCTTCCTTCGAGATATTGACATAGCTGGCCTTTTGCATAGAACTTACGATATACGTCGCCGGAGTAAATCTTAGAAAATCAAAGAAAGAGCAGATTCTACGAAACTTCGTATCTTTGTGTTTCACCAAACCTCCTATTTCCGTTCTTAGAGTGTGCCGGATTTTAAGATATGGCGTCATATCCAGAATCAAGTAGTGTCAAATAGCTGCAGCGCATCCAAGCTATTTACAGTATGGCTATACAGCAGATGGACATAAATATAATAAGAAATACTTTGTTATTCGTCCGAAACCAATATTATCTCCATCTGCATTGATATTAGGATCTGTCTTAGAAAATGATGCTCATCCACCTTCCAGGCAGCTGATGCGTGCTGCCACCTATGCCCGAATACGGTGACTGCTGCTGCTACTAGATGGCAGCACACAGGACTAACAACACAACGCGGATAAAACGGGAACACGGTAGTGGCTCCTCTTCGGGCTGCGCCGAGCCGTTGGCCGTACGGCTGCTGGGTTTGGCCGCCGCCGCCCGGCCGGACGACGCTCCTGGGCCGCTCCAGGCATTGGGGACGGCGTGGGAGCCATACCGAGCCGGCGGCCGCGGCAGTGGAGGAGGCAGAGGCGGCCGGAGAGACGGCAGCGGCCGGCAGGGAGACGGCGGAAGACGACTGTCCGTCGCCGCCGCCGTCTCTCCGGCCGTCTCTGCCTCTTTCACTGCAGCGGCGCGGCGGCCGGCTCGGGCGGCGCCACGCCGTCCGAGCGTTTATATATTCGAATTATCTTATAAGTAATGTCAGGGACTCCGCCATGGGAGACGGGGGAAGTTTATCCCATTCTTGGGCCAGGGGGGATTATCCCTCTATTTTCCCTGACGAACAACTATAAATCAGTGTTCAGTTGTACTCATGATTTGTTAGGTGCATACCTACCTCTCGCCTGTTGAACAAGCTTTTGCTGACACTCCCCCCCCCCCCCCTCCACCGCTCAACAGCATTTCGCTGACGCTCCACCACCACCCTGCTCAACAGCTTTTCGGTTTTGATCACTGTATCCCCCCTGCCCCCGGTCAACAACTTTTTGGTTGACGCCCCCCCCCTCATTTTTTTTTTGCTGACGCCGACCACTCAGCTTCCTTTGATCCCGCCCCCCCCCCCCCCCCCCATTTCAAGGGCGTGGCGGAGCCCCTTAGTCACAGTGACGGATGTTCGAAATGGAGCCTGTCTATCATCTGGGATCATTTTGGTAACGATCCGGCAATACATTCGGGACGTTATACGGTATCCCGTCCTTTGACTTTGACCTCCGAGATCAAAGGTCACGAGTCAGGTCACGGTGACGGACGTTTAGATATGGAGCCTCTCTATCATCTGGGACCATTTTGGTAACGATTCGGCAATACATTCGGGACGTTATGCGGTATGCCGTCCTTTCACCTTTAATTTTACCTTGAATGTGACCTTGAACAGCAAAATGAAGGTCATATTCGTGATCAGCGTGCCAGAATTGACTGTGGGCCAGGTTTGGGGCAAATCTGAATCTGTCGCCGAATCCATCGCTGAATTAGTCGCAACTTCACGGACGTTATATTTACCTGAATGATTCCGGCACAGGCCACTCCATGTTTATTCTGGGACGGAACGTCCTTGGGCGTCTTCGGCGACGGTTTTTCAGTTGGAGAACCTCAGCGTCTTGGACAAACGCCATTTATCCGCGCTCCTTATCAGCAATACTATAGAAAACCGATCCTTACCAAATGTCGCCTTAAAGATCAAAGCAACACTACCCTTCGTAGATTTATCCCTGCTAGTTTAGGATTTTCACATTGATGGCGCGGATGCGGCGTGATAACCAGACTACTTTTTCTTAAATCTTATGTTTTATGAAACAAGACTCCCTTGGAACGGCCTCACGCACCGGCGTAAATTCATCACTGTTCTTTATATTTTTAGGATCTTGGTGAAACACGATGTCTTAGAATAGTTACGATTCTAAGAGGAATCGTACTTTTTCCGTTGCGTAAGTTATATGCCAAGGGCCTCAGCTGGTCGGTAAGGATACAGGTATCGGGCGTTCCCGCGCAGAAAACGCTTCGACAATGCCGTATGGAAATAGGACTTCCTGAGAACTGCTATTACTTTTCCTATTGGGAAAGGAATGAAACGCGCGGCAGAGTTTCGATTGAATCTATTCAGATGGTCCGGCTATAAACGCATTGTCGGCATAATTAAACCCGATCCACTTTGAATGATTTGAATGATTTGTCTAGTGAATGGTGGCTACGTAGAAAAGACGTGAGCCCTGTCGTCAAGAAATGAAGAAATATGCGTTCCCAGAAGAGAAGCTTATTACACCCACATATCGATATTTCGGTCCTAATAGAATATTCGCTAAGCAAAATTATTCGAATTAAATATATTTAAATTCACATGATATTCAATCCAATCTTAATCCAACGCATAACCAATGATCCTACAGCTATGTTTCGTTTATTTTAGAGAAAGCTTCGGCTCGAACAATTGCAGGCGACATACGCTACCGTGCCAATCTGTTGCGAGACTCTGGATTGGCCCGGAGCCGGAAGTCGAGTTTACAAGTCCGCTGATTCAATTGTCCGCTCCCGCGAAGAATAGCCAGCACATGTCCACGTTGAGTGAGTTACGAAATAACCAATGCTATTGTTTCTTGTGTCACGACGAAGAATAGTATCGTCCGGTCCTAAATCAGATTATCCAAATGCCACCTCACTCTCTAGACACGTTAACTATCTTGAGGACAGCCTGCTAATATATTCCAACTTGAGAACGAGGAGTCGCCGACGCCCGACGTGCGGATTGCCGCTGCTGACAAAGGTCACTGCGAATGGAGTCGCCGTGACCGCTGATCTGGGCGGAGCTGATGTGAGTCGCTGATTCGCAGTGACCTTTGTCAGCGCTGACAGTCGGGACGTCAGTGACTCTCGGCGGCGGGGTGGGTGCCCTCTGCCGCTGGGTCGACACGGAAGAGCGGCTCTCGCCCTCTGATAGAGCCGGCCGCGACTGCAGGAGACAGCTCGTCGCCTGGGCTCTTGGTCGAATGGGGCTCGATGATTGAAGTTCATCACTCATCGGGCAGAGCGGAACACCGACTGTCGGGTGTGTCGGACCAGCGAGCCACACCGACTGTCGGGGGTGTTGGACCAGCGACCACATCGACTGTCGGGTGTGTCGGACCAGCGAGTCACACTGACTGTCGGGTGTGTCGGGTGTGTCGGACCAGCGAGCCACACCGACTGTGGGTGTGTCGGACCAGCGAGCCACACCGACTGTCGGGTGTGTTGGGTGTGTCGGACCAGCGCGCCACACAGACTGTCGGGTGTGTCGGACCAGCGAGCCACACCGACTGTCGGGTGTGTTGAGTGTGTCGGACCAGCGAGCCATATCGACTGCCGGCTGTGTCGGACCAGCGAGCCACACTGACTGTCGGGTGTGTCGGACCAGCGTGCCACACCGACTGTCGGGTGTGTTGGGTGTGTCGGACCAGCGAGTCACACCGACTGTCGGGTGTGTCGGACCAGCGAGCCACACCGACTGTCGGGTGTGTTGGGTGTGTCGGACCAGCGAGCCACACAGACTGTCGGGTGTGTCGGACCAGCGAGCCACACCGACTGTCGGGTGTGTCGGACCAACGAGCCACACCGACTGTCGGGTGTGTTGGACCAGCGAGCCACACCGACTGTCGGGTGTGTCGGACCAGCGAGCCACATCGACTGTCGGGTGTGTCGGACCAGCGAACCACACCGACTGTCGGGTGTGTCTGACCAGCGAGGCACACCGACTGTCGGGTGTTTTGGACCAGCGAGCCACACCGACTGTCGGGTGTGAATGACCAGCGAGGCACACCGACTGACGGGTGTGTCGGACCAGTGAACCACACCGACTGTCGGGTGTGTTGAGTGTGTCGGACCTGCGAGCCACACCGACTGTCGGGTGTGTCGGACCAGCGAGCCACACCGACTGTCGGGTGTGTCGGACCAGCGAGCCACACAGACTGTCGGGTGTGTCGGACCAGCGAGACACACAGACTGTCGGGTGTGTTGGACTAGCGAGTCACACCGACTGTCGGGTGTGTCGGACCAGCGAGCCACACCGACTGTCGGGTGTGTCGGACCAGCGAGCCACACCGACTGTCGGGTGTGTCGGACCAGCGAGTCACATTTACTGTCGGGTGTGTCGGACCAGCGAGTCACACCGACTGTCGGGTGTGTCGGACCAGAGAGTCACACGGAATGTCGGATGTGTCGGACCAGCGAGTCACACCGACTGTCGGGTGTGTCGGACCAGCGAGCCACACCAACTGTTGGGTGTTTCGGGTGTGTCGGGTGTGTCGGACCAGCGAGCCACACCTACTGTCGGGTGTGTCGGACCAGCGAGTCACACCGACTGTCGGGTGTGTCGGGTGTGTCGGACCAGCGAGCCACACCTACTGTCGGGTGTGTCGGACCAGCGAGCCACACCGACTGTCGGATGTGTCGGGTGTGTCGGACCAGCGAGCCACACCTACTGTCGGGTGTGTTGGGTGTGTCGGACCAGCGAGTCACACCGACTGTCGGGTGTGTCGGACCAGCGAGCCACACCTACTGTCGGGTGTGTCGGACCAGCGAGCCACACCTACTGTCGGGTGTGTCGGGTGTGTCGGACCAGCGAGCCACACCGACTGTTGGGTGTGTCGGACCAGCGAGCCACACCGACTGTCGGGTGTGCCGGACCAGAGAGCCACACCGACTGCTGGGTGTGCCGGACCAGCGAGCCACACAGACTGTCAGGTGTGTCGGACCAGCGAGTCACACCGACTGTCGGGTGTGTCGGACCAGCGAGTCACACCGACTGTCGGGTGTGTCGGACCAGCGAGCCACACCGACTGTCGGGTGTGTCGGACCAGCGAGTCACACCGACTGTCGGGTGTGTCGGGTGTGTCGGACCAGCGAGCCACACCGACTGGCGGGTGTGTCGGACCAGCGAGTCACACCGACTGTCGGGTGCGTCGGGTGTGTCGGACCAGCGAGCCACACCGACTGTCGGGTGTGTCGGACCAGCGAGTCACACCGACTGTCGGGTGTGTCGGGTGTGTCGGACCAGCGAGCCACACCGACTGTCGGGTGTGTCGGACCAGCGAGTCACACCGACTGTCGGGTGTGTCGGGTGTGTCAGACCAGCGAGCCACACCGACTGTCGGGTGTGTCGGACCAGCGAGTCACACTGACTGTCGGGTGTGTCGGACCAGCGAGTCACACCGACTGCCGGGTGTGTCGGGTGTGTCAGACCAGCGAGCCACACCGACTGTTGGGTGTGTCGGGTGTGTCGGACCAGCGAGTCACACCGACTGTCGGGTGTGTCGGACCAGCCAGTCACACCGACTGTCGGGTGTGTCGGGTGTGTCGGACCAGCGAGTCACACCGACTGTCGGGTGTGTCGGGTGTGTCGGACCAGCGAGCCACACCGACTGTTGGGTGTGTCGGGTATGTCGGACCAGCGAGCCACACCGACTGTTGGGTGTGTTGGGTGTGTCGGACCAGCGAGCCACACCGACTGTCGGGTGTGTCGGGTGTGTCGGACCAGCGAGCCACACCGACTGTTGGGTGTGTTGGGTGAATCGGACCAGCGAGCCACACCGACTGTTGGGTGTGTCGGGTGTGTCGGACCAGCGAGCCACACCGACTGTCGGGTGTGTCGGGTGTGTCGGACCAGCGAGCCACACCGACTGTTGGGTGTGTTGGGTGAATCGGACCAGCGAGCCACACCGACTGTTGGGTGTGTCGGGTGTGTCGGACCAGCGAGCCACACCGACTGTCGGGTGTGTCGGGTGTGTCGGACCAGCGAGCCACACCGACTATCGGATGTGTTGGACCAGCGAGCCACACAAACTGTCAGGTGTGTCGGGTGTGTCGGACCAGCGAGCCACACAGACTGTCGGTTGTGTGGGACCAGCGAGCCATACCGACTGTCGGGTGTTTTGGGTGTGTCGGACCAGCGAGCCACACAGACTGTCGAGTGTGTCGGACCAGCGAGCCACACAGACTGTCGGGTGTGTCGGACCAGCGAGACACACAGACTGTCGGGTGTGTTGGACCAGCGAGTCACACCGACTGTCGGGTGTGTCGGACCAGCGAGCCACACCTACTGTCGGGTGTGTCGGACCAGCGAGTCACACCGACTGTCAGGTGTGTCGTACCAGCGAGCCACACCGACTGTCGGGTGTGTCGGACCAGCGAGTCACACCGACTGTCGGGTGTGTCGGGTGTGTCGGACCAGCGAGCCACACCGACTGGCGGGTGTGTCGGACCAGCGAGTCACACCGACTGTCGGGTGTGTCGGGTGTGTCGGACCAGCGAGCCACACTGACTTCGGGTGTGTCGGACCAGCGAGTCACACCGACTGTCGGGTGTGTCGGGTGTGTCGGACCAGCGAGCCACACCGACTGTCGGGTGTGTCGGACCAGCGAGTCACACCGACTGTCGGGTGTGTCGGGTGTGTCAGACCAGCGAGCCACACCGACTGTCGGGTGTGTCGGACCAGTGAGTCACACCGACTGCCGAGTGTGTCGGGTGTATCAGACCAGCGAGCCACACCGACTGTTGGGTGTGTCGGGTGTGTCGGACCAGCGAGTCACACCGACTGTCGGGTGTGTCGGACCAGCCAGTCACACCGAGTGTCGGGTGTGTCGGACCAGCGAGTCACACAGAATGTCGGGTGTGTCGGGTGTGTCGGACCAGCGAGCCACACCGACTGTTGGGTGTGTTGGGTGAATCGGACCAGCGAGCCACACCAACTGTCGGGTGTGTCGGACCAGCGAGTCACACCGACTGTCGAGTGTGTCGGGTGTGTCAGACCAGCGAGCCGCACCGACTGTCGGGTGTGTCGGACCAGCGAGTCACACCGACTGTCGGGTGTGTCGGACCAGCGAGTCACACCGACTGTCGGGTGTGTCGGACCAGCGAGACACACAGACTGTCGGGTGTGTTGGACCAGCGAGTCACATTGACTGTCGGGTGTGTCGGACCAGCGAGTCACACCGACTGTCGGGTGTGTCGGGTGTGTCGGACCAGCGAGTCACACCGACTGTCGGGTGTGTCGGACCAGCGAGTCACACCGACTGTCGGGTGTGTCGGGTGTGTCGGACCAGCGACCCACACCGACTGGCGGGTGTGTCGGACCAGCGAGTCACACCGACTGTCGGGTGTGGCGGGTGTGTCGGACCAGCGAGCCACACCGACTGTCGGGTGTGTTGGGTGAATCGGACCAGCGAGCCACACCAACTGTCGGGTGTGTCGGACCAGCGAGACACACAGACTGTCGGTTGTGTGGGACCAGCGAGCCACACCGACTGTCGGGTGTTTTGGGGGTGTCGGACCAGCGAGCCACACAGACTGTCGAGTGTGTCGGACCAGCGAGCCACACAGACTGTCGGGTGTGTCGGACCAGCGAGACACACAGACTGTCGGGTGTGTTGGACCAGCGAGTCACACCGACTGTCGGGTGTGTCGGACCAGCGAGCCCCACCGACTGTCGGGTGTGTCGGACCAGCGAGCCACACCGACTGTCGGGTGTGTCGGACCAGCGAGTCACATTTACTGTCGGGTGTGTCGGACCAGCGAGTCACACCGACTGTCGGGTGTGTCGGGTGTGTCGGACCAGCGAGTCACACCGACTGTCGCGTGTGTCGGACCAGCGAGTCACACCGACTGTCGGGTGTGTCGGGTGTGTCGGACCAGCGAGCCACACCGACTAGCGGGTGTGTCGGACCAGCGAGTCACACCGACTGTCGGGTGTGTCGGGTGTGTCGGACCAGCGAGCCACACCGACTGTCGGGTGTGTCGGACCAGCGAGTCACACCGACTGTCGGGTGTGTCGGGTGTGTCAGACCAGCGAGCCACACCAACTGTCGGGTGTGTCGGACCAGCGAGTCACACCGACTGTCGGGTGTGTCGGGTGTGTCAGACCAGCGAGCCATACCGACTGTCGGGTGTGTCGGACCAGCGAGTCACACCGACTGTCGGGTGTGTCGGACCTGCGAGTCACACCGACTGTCGGGTGTGTCGGGTGTGTCAGACCAGCGAGCCACACCGACTGTCGGGTGTGTCGGACCAGCGAGTCACACCGACTGTCGGGTGTGTTGGGTGTGTCGGACCAGCGAGCCACACAGACTGTCGGGTGTGTCGGACCAGCGAGCCACACAGACTGTCGGGTGTGTCGGACCAGCGAGCCACACCGACTGTCGGGTGTGTCGGACCAACGAGCCACACCGACTGTCGGGTGTGTTGGACCAGCGAGCCACACCGACTGTCGGGTGTGTCGGACCAGCGAGCCACATCGACTGTCGGGTGTGTCGGACCAGCGAACCACACCGACTGTCGGGTGTGTCTGACCAGCGAGGCACACCGACTGTCGGGTGTTTTGGACCAGCGAGCCACACCGACTGTCGGGTGTGTCGGACCAGCGAGACACACCGACTGTCGGGTGTGAATGACCAGCGAGGCACACCGACTGTCGGGTGTGTCGGACCAGTGAACCACACCGACTGTCGGGTGTGTTGAGTGTGTCGGACCTGCGAGCCACACCGACTGTCGGGTGTGTCGGACCAGCGAGCCACACCGACTGTCGGGTGTGTCGGACCAGCGAGCCACACAGACTGTCGGGTGTGTCGGACCAGCGAGACACACAGACTGTCGGGTGTGTTTGACTAGCGAGTCACACCGACTGTCGGGTGTGTCGGACCAGCGAGCCACACCGACTGTCGGGTGTGTCGGACCAGCGAGCCACACCGACTGTCGGGTGTGTCGGACCAGCGAGTCACATTTACTGTCGGGTGTGTCGGACCAGCGAGTCACACCGACTGTCGGGTGTGTCGGACCAGAGAGTCACACGGAATGTCGGATGTGTCGGACCAGCGAGTCACACCGACTGTCGGGTGTGTCGGACCAGCGAGCCACACCGACTGTTGGGTGTTTCGGGTGTGTCGGGTGTGTCGGACCAGCGAGCCACACCTACTGTCGGGTGTGTCGGACCAGCGAGTCACACCGACTGTCGGGTGTGTCGGGTGTGTCGGACCAGCGAGCCACACCTACTGTCGGGTGGTTCGGACCAGCGAGCCACACCGACTGTCGGATGTGTCGGGTGTGTCGGACCAGCGAGCCACACCTACTGTCGGGTGTGTTGGGTGTGTCGGACCAGCGAGTCACACCGACTGTCGGGTGTGTCAGACCAGCGAGCCACACCTACTGTCGGGTGTGTCGGACCAGCGAACCACACCTACTGTCGGGTGTGTCGGGTGTGTCGGACCAGCGAGCCACACCGACTGTTGGGTGTGTCGGACCAGCGAGCCACACCGACTGTCGGGTATGCCGGACCAGCGAGCCACACCGACTGCTGGGTGTGCCGGACCAGCGAGCCACACAGACTGTCAGGTGTGTCGGACCAGCGAGTCACACCGACTGTCGGGTGTGTCGGACCAGCGAGTCACACCGACTGTCGGGTGTGTCGGACCAGCGAGCCACACCGACTGTCGGGTGTGTCGGACCAGCGAGTCACACCGACTGTCGGGTGTGTCGGACCAGCGAGTCACACCGACTGTCGGGTGTGTCGGGTGTGTCGGACCAGCGAGCCACACCGACTGGCGGGTGTGTCGGACCAGCGAGTCACACCGACTGTCGGGTGCGTCGGGTGTGTTGGACCAGCGAGCCACACCGACTGTCGGGTGTGTCGGACCAGCGAGTCACACCGACTGTCGGGTGTGTCGGGTGTGTCAGACCAGCGAGCCACACCGACTGTCGGGTGTGTCGGACCAGCGAGTCACACTGACTGTCGGGTGTGTCGGACCAGCGAGTCACACCGACTGCCGGGTGTGTCGGGTGTGTCAGACCAGCGAGCCACACCGACTGTTGGGTGTGTCGGGTGTGTCGGACCAGCGAGCCACACCGACTGTCGGGTGTGACGGACCAGCGAGCCACACCGACTGTCGGGTGTGTCGGACCAGCGAGTCACATTTACTGTCGGGTGTGTCGGACCAGCGAGTCACACCGACTGTCGGGTGTGTCGGACCAGCGAGTCACACCGACTGTCGGGTGTGTCGGACCAGCAAGTCACACCGACTGTCGGGTGTGTCGGGTGTGTCGGACCAGCGAGCCACACCGACTGGCGGGTGTGTCGGACCAGCGAGTCACACCGACTGTCGGGTGTGTCGGGTGTGTCGGACCAGCGAGCCACACCGACTGTCGGGTGTGTCAGACCAGCGAGTCACACCGACTGTCGGGTGTGTCGGGTGTGTCGGACCAGCGAGCCACACCAACTGTCGGGTGTGTCGGACCAGCGAGTCACACCGACTGTTGGGTGTGTCGGGTGTGTCAGACCAGCGAGCCACACCGACTGTCGGGTGTGTCGGACCAGCGAGTCACACCGACTGTCGGGTGTGTCGGACCTGCGAGTCACACCGACTGTCGGGTGTGTCGGGTGTGTCAGACCAGCGAGCCACACCGACTGTCGGGTGTGTCGGACCAGCGAGTCACACCGACTGTCGGGTGTGTTGGGTGTGTCGGACCAGCGAGCCACACAGACTGTCGGGTGTGTCGGACCAGCGAGCCACACAGACTGTCGGGTGTGTCGGACCAGCGAGCCACACCGACTGTCGGGTGTGTCGGACCAACGAGCCACACCGACTGTCGGGTGTGTTGGACCAGCGAGCCACACCGACTGTCGGGTGTGTCGGACCAGCGAGCCACATCGACTGTCGGGTGTGTCGGACCAGCGAACCACACCGACTGTCGGGTGTGTCTGACCAGCGAGGCACACCGACTGTCGGGTGTTTTGGACCAGCGAGCCACACCGACTGTCGGGTGTGAATGACCAGCGAGGCACACCGACTGTCGGGTGTGTCGGACCAGCGAGCCACACCGACTGTCGGGTGTGAATGACCAGCGAGCCACACCGACTGTCGGGTGTGTCGGACCAGCGAGCCACACCGACTGTCGGGTGTGTCGGACCAGCGAGCCACACAGACTGTCGGGTGTGTCGGACCAGCGAGACACACAGACTGTCGGGTGTGTTGGACTAGCGAGTCACACCGACTGTCGGGTGTGTCGGACCAGCGAGCCACACCGACTGTCGGGTGTGTCGGACCAGCGAGCCACACCGACTGTGGGGTGTGTCGGACCAGCGAGTCACATTTACTGTCGGGTGTGTCGGACCAGCGAGTCACACCGACTGTCGGGTGTGTCGGACCAGAGAGTCACACGGAATGTCGGATGTGTCGGACCAGCGAGTCACACCGACTGTCGGGTGTGTCGGACCAGCGAGCCACACCGACTGTTGGGTGTTTCGGGTGTGTCGGGTGTGTCGGACCAGCGAGCCACACCTACTGTCGGGTGTGTCGGACCAGCGAGTCACACCGACTGTCGGGTGTGTCGGGTGTGTCGGACCAGCGAGCCACACCTACTGTCGGGTGTGTCGGACCAGCGAGCCACACCGACTGTCGGATGTGTCGGGTGTGTCGGACCAGCGAGCCACACCTACTGTCGGGTGTGTTGGGTGTGTCGGACCAGCGAGTCACACCGACTGTCGGGTGTGTCGGACCAGAGAGCCACACCTACTGTCGGGTGTGTCGGACCAGCGAGCCACACCTACTGTCGGGTGTGTCGGGTGTGTCGGACCAGCGAGCCACACCGACTGTTGGGTGTGTCGGAGCAGCGAGCCACACCGACTGTCGGGTGTGCCGGACCAGCGAGCCACACCGACTGCTGGGTGTGCCGGACCAGCGAGCCACACAGACTGTCAGGTGTGTCGGACCAGCGAGTCACACCGACTGTCGGGTGTGTCGGACCAGCGAGTCACACCGACTGTCGGGTGTGTCGGACCAGCGAGCCACACCGACTGTCGGGTGTGTCGGACCAGCGAGTCACACCGACTGTCGGGTGTGTCGGACCAGCGAGTCACACCGACTGTCGGGTGTGTCGGGTGTGTCAGACCAGCGAGCCACACCGACTGGCGGGTGTGTCGGACCAGCGAGTCACACCGACTGTCGGGTGCGTCGGGTGTGTCGGACCAGCGAGCCACACCGACTGTCGGGTGTGTCGGACCAGCGAGTCACACCGACTGTCGGGTGTGTCGGGTGTGTCGGACCAGCGAGCCACACCGACTGTCGGGTGTGTCGGACCAGCGAGTCACACCGACTGTCGGGTGTGTCGGATGTGTCAGACCAGCGAGCCACACCGACTGTCGGGTGTGTCGGACCAGCGAGTCACACTGACTGTCGGGTGTGTCAGACCAGCGAGCCACACCGACTGTTGGGTGTGTCGGGTGTGTCGGACCAGCGAGTCACACCGACTGTCGGGTGTGTCGGACCAGCCAGTCACACCGACTGTCGGGTGTGTCGGGTGTGTCGGACCAGCGAGTCACACATAATGTCGGGTGTGTCGGGTGTGTCGGACCAGCGAGCCACACCGACTGTTGGGTGTGTCGGGTGTGTCGGACCAGCGAGCCACACCGACTGTCGGGTGTGTCGGGTGTGTCGGACCAGCGAGCCACACCGACTGTTGGGTGTGTTGGGTGAATCGGACCAGCGAGCCACACCGACTGTTGGGTGTGTCGGGTGTGTCGGACCAGCGAGCCACACCGACTGTCGGGTGTGTCGGGTGTGTCGGACCAGCGAGCCACACCGACTATCGGATGTGTTGGACCAGCGAGCCACACAGACTGTCAGGTGTGTCGGGTGTGTCGGACCAGCGAGCCACACCTACTGTCGGGTGTGTCGGACCAGCGAGCCACACAGACTGTCGGTTGTGTGGGACCAGAGAGCCACACCGACTGTCGGGTGTTTTGGGTGTGTCGGACCAGCGAGCCACACAGACTGTCGAGTGTGTCGGACCAGCGAGCCACACAGACTGTCGGGTGTGTCGGACCAGCGAGACACACAGACTGTCGGGTGTGTTGGACCAGCGAGTCACACCGACTGTCGGGTGTGTCGAACCAGCGAGCCACACCTACTGTCGGGTGTGTCGGACCAGCGAGTCACACCGACTGTCAGGTGTGTCGGACCAGCGAGCCACACCGACTGTCGGGTGTGTCGGACCAGCGAGTCACACCGACTGTCGGGTGTGTCGGGTGTGTCGGACCAGCGAGCCACACCGACTGGCGGGTGTGTCGGACCAGCGAGTCACACCGACTGTCGGGTGTGTCGGGTGTGTCGGACCAGCGAGCCACACTGACTTCGGGTGTGTCGGACCAGCGAGTCACACCGACTGTCGGGTGTGTCGGGTGTGTCGGACCAGCGAGCCACACCGACTGTCGGGTGTGTCGGACCAGCGAGTCACACCGACTGTCGGGTGTGTCGGGTGTGTCAGACCAGCGAGCCACACCGACTGTCGGGTGTGTCGGACCAGTGAGTCACACCGACTGCCGAGTGTGTCGGATGTGTCAGACCAGCGAGCCACACCGACTGTTGGGTGTGTCGGGTGTGTCGGACCAGCGAGTCACACCGACTGTCGGGTGTGTCGGACCAGCCAGTCACACCGAGTGTCGGGTGTGTCGGACCAGCGAGTCACACAGAATGTCGGGTGTGTCGGGTGTGTCGGACCAGCGAGACACACCGACTGTTGGGTGTGTCGGGTGTGTCGGACCAGCGAGCCACACCGACTGTCGGGTGTGTCGGGTGTGTCGGACCAGCGAGCCACACCGACTGTTGGGTGTGTTGGGTGAATCGGACCAGCGAGCCACACCAACTGTCGGGTGTGTCGGACCAGCGAGTCACACCGACTGTCGGGTGTGTCGGGTGTGTCGGGTGTGTCAGACCAGCGAGCCACACCGACTGTCGGGTGTGTCGGACCAGCGAGTCACACCGACTGTCGGGTGTGTCGGACCAGCGAGTCACACTGACTGTCGGGTGTGTCGGACCAGCGAGACACACAGACTGTCGGGTGTGTCGGACCAGCGAGACACACAGACTGTCGGGTGTGTCGGACCAGCGAGCCACATCGACTGTCGGGTGTGTCGGACCAGCGAGTCACACCGACTGTCGGGTGTGTCGGGTGTGTCGGACCAGCGAGTCACACCGACTGTCGGGTGTGTCGGACCAGCGAGTCACACCGACTGTCGGGTGTGTCGGGTGTGTCGGACCAGCGACCCACACCGACTGGCGGGTGTGTCGGACCAGCGAGTCACACCGACTGTCGGGTGTGGCGGGTGTGTCGGACCAGCGAGCCACACCGACTGTCGGGTGTGTTGGGTGAATCGGACCAGCGAGCCACACCAACTGTCGGGTGTGTCGGACCAGCGAGACACACAGACTGTCGGTTGTGTGGGACCAGCGAGTCACACCGACTGTCGGGTGTGTCGGACCAGCGAGCCACACCGACTGTCGGGTGTGTCGGACCAGCGAGTCACACCGACTGTCGGGTGTGTCGGACCAGCGAGTCACACCGACTGTCGGGTGTGTCGGGTGTGTCAGACCAGCGAGCCACACCGACTGGCGGGTGTGTCGGACCAGCGAGTCACACCGACTGTCGGGTGCGTCGGGTGTGTCGGACCAGCGAGCCACACCGACTGTCGGGTGTGTCGGACCAGCGAGTCACACCGACTGTCGGGTGTGTCGGGTGTGTCGGACCAGCGAGCCACACCGACTGTCGGGTGTGTCGGACCAGCGAGTCACACCGACTGTCGGGTGTGTCGGATGTGTCAGACCAGCGAGCCACACCGACTGTCGGGTGTGTCGGACCAGCGAGTCACACTGACTGTCGGGTGTGTCAGACCAGCGAGCCACACCGACTGTTGGGTGTGTCGGGTGTGTCGGACCAGCGAGTCACACCGACTGTCGGGTGTGTCGGACCAGCCAGTCACACCGACTGTCGGGTGTGTCGGGTGTGTCGGACCAGCGAGTCACACATAATGTCGGGTGTGTCGGGTGTGTCGGACCAGCGAGCCACACCGACTGTTGGGTGTGTCGGGTGTGTCGGACCAGCGAGCCACACCGACTGTCGGGTGTGTCGGGTGTGTCGGACCAGCGAGCCACACCGACTGTTGGGTGTGTTGGGTGAATCGGACCAGCGAGCCACACCGACTGTTGGGTGTGTCGGGTGTGTCGGACCAGCGAGCCACACCGACTGTCGGGTGTGTCGGGTGTGTCGGACCAGCGAGCCACACCGACTATCGGATGTGTTGGACCAGCGAGCCACACAGACTGTCAGGTGTGTCGGGTGTGTCGGACCAGCGAGCCACACCTACTGTCGGGTGTGTCGGACCAGCGAGCCACACAGACTGTCGGTTGTGTGGGACCAGAGAGCCACACCGACTGTCGGGTGTTTTGGGTGTGTCGGACCAGCGAGCCACACAGACTGTCGAGTGTGTCGGACCAGCGAGCCACACAGACTGTCGGGTGTGTCGGACCAGCGAGACACACAGACTGTCGGGTGTGTTGGACCAGCGAGTCACACCGACTGTCGGGTGTGTCGAACCAGCGAGCCACACCTACTGTCGGGTGTGTCGGACCAGCGAGTCACACCGACTGTCAGGTGTGTCGGACCAGCGAGCCACACCGACTGTCGGGTGTGTCGGACCAGCGAGTCACACCGACTGTCGGGTGTGTCGGGTGTGTCGGACCAGCGAGCCACACCGACTGGCGGGTGTGTCGGACCAGCGAGTCACACCGACTGTCGGGTGTGTCGGGTGTGTCGGACCAGCGAGCCACACTGACTTCGGGTGTGTCGGACCAGCGAGTCACACCGACTGTCGGGTGTGTCGGGTGTGTCGGACCAGCGAGCCACACCGACTGTCGGGTGTGTCGGACCAGCGAGTCACACCGACTGTCGGGTGTGTCGGGTGTGTCAGACCAGCGAGCCACACCGACTGTCGGGTGTGTCGGACCAGTGAGTCACACCGACTGCCGAGTGTGTCGGGTGTGTCAGACCAGCGAGCCACACCGACTGTTGGGTGTGTCGGGTGTGTCGGACCAGCGAGTCACACCGACTGTCGGGTGTGTCGGACCAGCCAGTCACACCGAGTGTCGGGTGTGTCGGACCAGCGAGTCACACAGAATGTCGGGTGTGTCGGGTGTGTCGGACCAGCGAGACACACCGACTGTTGGGTGTGTCGGGTGTGTCGGACCAGCGAGCCACACCGACTGTCGGGTGTGTCGGGTGTGTCGGACCAGCGAGCCACACCGACTGTTGGGTGTGTTGGGTGAATCGGACCAGCGAGCCACACCAACTGTCGGGTGTGTCGGACCAGCGAGTCACACCGACTGTCGGGTGTGTCGGGTGTGTCGGGTGTGTCAGACCAGCGAGCCACACCGACTGTCGGGTGTGTCGGACCAGCGAGTCACACCGACTGTCGGGTGTGTCGGACCAGCGAGTCACACTGACTGTCGGGTGTGTCGGACCAGCGAGACACACAGACTGTCGGGTGTGTCGGACCAGCGAGACACACAGACTGTCGGGTGTGTCGGACCAGCGAGCCACATCGACTGTCGGGTGTGTCGGACCAGCGAGTCACACCGACTGTCGGGTGTGTCGGGTGTGTCGGACCAGCGAGTCACACCGACTGTCGGGTGTGTCGGACCAGCGAGTCACACCGACTGTCGGGTGTGTCGGGTGTGTCGGACCAGCGACCCACACCGACTGGCGGGTGTGTCGGACCAGCGAGTCACACCGACTGTCGGGTGTGGCGGGTGTGTCGGACCAGCGAGCCACACCGACTGTCGGGTGTGTTGGGTGAATCGGACCAGCGAGCCACACCAACTGTCGGGTGTGTCGGACCAGCGAGACACACAGACTGTCGGTTGTGTGGGACCAGCGAGTCACACCGACTGTCGGGTGTGTCGGGTGTGTCGGACCAGCGAGTCACACCGACTGTCGGGTGTGTCGGACCAGCGAGTCACACCGACTGTCGGGTGTGTCGGACCAGCGAGTCACACCGACTGTCGGGTGTGTCGGACCTGCGAGTCACACCGACTGTCGGGTGTGTCGGGTGTATCAGACCAGCGAGCCACACCGACTGTCGGGTGTGTCGGACCAGCGAGTCACACCGACTGTCGGGTGTGTCGGACCAGCGAGTCACACCGACTGTCGGGTGTGTCGGGTGTGTCGGACCAGCGAGTCACACCGACTGTCGGGTGTGTCGGGTGTGTCGGACCAGCGAGTCACACCGACTGTCGGGTGTGTCGGGTGTGTCGGACCAGCGAGTCACACCGACTGTCGGGTGTGTCGGGTGTGTCGGACCAGCGAGCCACACCGACTGTCGGGTGTGTCAGACCAGCGAGTCACACCGACTGTCGGGTGTGTCGGGTGTGTCGGACCAGCGAGCCACACCGACTGTCGGGTGTGTCGGACCAGCGAGTCACACCGACTGTCGGGTGTGTCGGGTGTGTCGGACCAGCGAGCCACACCGACTGTCGGGTGTGTCGGACCTGCGAGTCACACCGACTGTCGGGTGTGTCGGGTGTGTCAGACCAGCGAGCCACACCGACTGTCGGGTGTGTCGGACCAGCGAGTCACACCGACTGTCGGGTGTGTCGGGTGTGTCGGACCAGCGAGCCACACCGACTGGCGGGTGTGTCGGACCAGCGAGTCACACCGACTGTCGGGTGTGTCGGGTGTGTCGGACCAGCGAGCCACACCGACTGTCGGGTGTGTCGGACCAGCGAGTCACACCGACTGTCGGGTGTGTCGGACCAGCGAGTCACACCGACTGTCGGGTGTGTCGGGTGTGTCAGACCAGCGAGCCACACCGACTGTTGGGTGTGTCGGGTGTGTCGGACTAGCGAGTCACACCGACTGTCGGGTGTGTCGGACCAGCAAGTCACACCGACTGTCAGGTGTGTCGGGTGTGTCGGGTGTGTCGGACCAGCGAGTCACACAGAATGTCGGGTGTGTCGGGTGTGTCGGACCAGCGAGCCACACCGACTGTTGGGTGTGTCGGGTGTGTCGGACCAGCGAGCCACACCGACTGTCGGGTGTGTCGGGTGTGTCGGACCAGCGAGCCACACCGACTGTTGGGTGTGTCGGGTGTGTCGGACCAGCGAGCCACACCGACTGTTGGGTGTGTCGGACCAGCGAGCCACACCGACTGTCGGGTGTGTCGGACCTGCGAGCCACACGGACTGTCGGGTGTGTCGGGTGTGTCGGACCAGCGAGCCACACCGACTGTCGGGTGTGTCGGACCGGCGAGCTACACCTACTGTCGGGTGTGTCGGACCAGCGAGTCACACCGACTGTCGGGTATGTCGGACCAGCGAGCCACACCTGTCGGGTGTGTCGTACCAGCGAGCCACACCTACTGTCGAGTGTGTCGGGTGTGTCGGGCCAGCGAGCCACACCGACTGTCGGGTGTGTTGGGTGTGTCGGACCAGCGAGCCACACAGACTGTCGGGTGTGTTGGTTGTGTCGATCCATCAGACCTTGACCTTTTTCTGACATGTCAGCGCCTGGGAGCTGCTGCAGGGACTCTTGCGCACTTATATGACTTGCCAGTTTATTTACACAGATACGTCATAAAATAAATGCATATCACATACATTGAACATCCTCGTCATTTACTTGTTTCGGAATGTTTGTGCAAATGGAATAGTAGAAAAACAATGGCCACATGCATACACTCTTCAAAATGGAAAACATTATCATTTATTCAAATTCATTAAATTACGTACACAGAACAGTAACTTCCACCGTGACATAGCATGAACAATGGCACGTTTCATATAGAACATTGCACGAATCAGCGACTGGCCTTGATGTGGCCACACAAACGGGAGGTAGCAGTGGAATAAAGCCTCTGGATCGCTCAGACCTGCTTGTCATCTAATCTTATCAGCGGGACTGAATACACGTAGTGGCAAATACATTTAAATTCACTGGGCTCTCACAAAACTTTACAAGGAACATTGTTCTTAGGAGAAAAAGGAAATGCACTAATTTTTCGACACATTTACGATTGAGCGTCATGTTGTATGGGGGACAATATGCATAACAAGCTATCACACTCATATTTGCGATGATACTCATAGGTGTCGATTTATATACTTTTGGGGTGGCCCTCGTCCCCCCCCCCCAATGTTGAGTTCGCCCCCCCCCCCCAGTGGTACCCTCGCCCCCCCCCCCCAATGGGACCCGCTCGGCCCCCCGAATGTTTTTCGCCGCTGGCGGATCCAAGAGGGGGCAAAGCAGCCAAGCCTCCCAAACCGCCTGAAATGGTCAACAAATTGACACGTTTCCTAATTCAAATGAAATTCTACGCAGCTTTTACTAAGAATCGTTTGTTTTAAATCCCCTCTTTATGCATAAAGATGCGAAATCCGGTGAATGTTTAACATATTTACAATGTTTGATTTTTAGGGAATTTTTCCGAACAAATAGTTGTTTTTAATTGATTTATTTTAAATGTTTTTTAGGGGTCAAAAACCAAAGTTTTCACAAATCCTTGAATCCATTTTGTAGCCCTACATACATTTGCTACATACTACATTTACATTTAATACATTTGCTTTTTCTGACGTTTTTTTATTGCAGTTTGCCCAAAACATAGACTTTGTATGTGTATGATCTCTTAAAGTTTAGCTGTTTTTTTCTTCGCCGAACTCGTGTGTAGTGACGTCACTAAATTCGTTATATCTCGATTTTTCTCTCGACAAAATGTCTTCATTTATGCACAGAAGACGTAAAATTGGTGTAGGAGAAGGTACTCAAAGTTTCACGTTGATATCGCTATTGGTTTTTGAGGTATTGCGAAAATTCGTCAGGGGGAGATATTTACCCCACCCCCGTCAATGGCAGGTTAACATTGCCGTTTTACTAAGTAAGGGTTCCAAGTAAGGACTCGGGCCTTCTGGCGGATGCAGACCGGCCCAAAACGTTGGTTTGAGGGGCCGTCCGACAAAATTCCAAAACTCATGAGATTTCGTCTGTTTTTGCATTATGAATTGGTTACGAATACTGTCCTTTGTACAAGTTGCCTAGAATTTCTTAAAAATGTGTTCGTTCGGCCGCTGGGGATCCAGGGGGAGGGGGCATCAGGGGAAAATGCCCCCCCCCCCATGAATCGGGCGGGGGGGGGGGGGTATTCAATACAAGTATGCCCCCCCCCCCCCCAGCGGGTTCCCAATTTATCGTAAAATCGTAAATATTGTCTTTGCAGCAGTGAAAATCCAACTATCCACAGTTAAAAACCGGAAAATTTCGCGCCGCTTCGTGGCATAACACAAGTTTCGCAACTGCTTATACAAATTTGAAAATTGGGAAAATGAATTCCATTAAGTGTCTGGCAGAGGCTCTCCTTGGCGGTAATTGCTGGCACTGGCGGATGCAGGGGGAGGGGGCATCAGGGGCAAATGCCTCCCCCACAGGAATCTGGGAGGGGCATTCAATACCAGTATACCCCCGCGTGTTCCCTGCACGAAAGTGAAAAAACAATGATCTTATGAGAAAACTTCATAAAAATGGAAGTTTGTTTTTCTCGAGCGATTTAATTTTAAGTTTTATGTATCCCTTGCTTTCAATGGTAGACAAAGCAGCGCACCTGATGCAATTCAAGGAACCCCGTGACACTTATTCCGCGCCCCGGTTGGGTGGGGTCAGATTCTGCCCCCTCCCGGATTTTCTCAATAACTTGAAAACTATGATAGATATCAACGTCAAACTTTCAGTACCTTATGCTGGATCAATTCTACGTCTTCTCACCAAATTCCAAGGAAATTGTGTGTTTGTTTTTGGGAGATAATGACGTTGACGTCATGTCATGCCATTTTTGGTGGAAAAAATGATAAATGCTTAAACAATCGTAGAAAATGGTTTTGAAGCAATTTTTTGTAAAAAAGTTAAAAGAAAGGAAATGACATTCTCTTCAAAATGGCTATCTCGGATTCGCGAAAATGTATAGTTTTGACCCTCAAAAAGAAAAACTAACTTATCTTTTTCGGAAAAAATCCACAAAATCAATTTTTGTGAATTTGAAAAGTAAATTTCTTAAGCTCGAATACCAAAATAAGGTGACCGACCCAAATCCGCAGAGGAAAAAATGGGGGTACCTTTTAGCCACAAAATGATCCACCACACGGAGAGAGGCTGGATCCGCCAGTGTGTTCGCCCCCCCCCCCACCGTTTTGAGAAATCGACACCGCTGATGATACTGAATATTTTTAGGCATTGTGCACACATTAACCGTCTATTTATTTTTGTTCAGTCGACCGTTTCACCTGACTTAAGATTCGCATACACGTAATCAATCCATTGACCATCCGACACATCAAGGTGCATCTAAACACTGTATCGTAACATCACAATACCCGTTTCTGCCAACTGAACACAAATACATTCTTAAAGGAAATAGTTCACCTTGGAAATTGTTTTCCGAACACGATTTGATTATATTTTGAAGCACCGCATTCTTTCGTAAGCATCGCATTCCTTCGCCAAAAATCAAATATATTCGGCTGGAGAGTCTTTTCAGTCAAGCAAACTTGCAGATAGGGGTTTCCCAACACGGGCTACAGCCTAAAAAACTGTTATCTCAGTTTAAAACTAATGTTGAAGGTGAACTATTTCCTTTAATGAGCTGGTCGAGAAGAAGCAGTTACAATTAAGTGAGGTGCACGCACAGATGTAACATGTGGGACGATATTTAAGCAATGTTTTGATAAACGAACATGGCAACATTTAGGACAGGTCATAATTATTACTGATGGAAATGACACGAGCAAACTTGCTGACACATTACCAACAATTCTTGGAACCAAGAGTCAGACAACACTCGCACGAGAGATCGAACATCACAAGCACGAGCCTCAGCTCACAAGCACAAGGGACGTTAGTCTCAATCAACGACTCGACTGTTAACAGTCGTGACAGGTATTCTCTTCATCCAGGGGCGGCGGAAGAGGGGGCAGGGGGAGCAGTTCCCCCCCACACACACCACTCAAGAAGTTGGGGGAACAAACATATAGCTTTGCCCCCCCCCCCCTCCCTCCCTCAGAAGTTTGTAAGAGGGGCCCTCAGGAAATATAATTTTCCTCCTTTTTTGACCGATAAAAATTGGCCAAGGTTTCCTGAATGTGCCTGTCTAATGTCTTCATCCGCACGTGTCTCAGGCCAACACAATCTCACTGATCGTCGGCTTTGGTCGCCATCGAGCAGTCCCGCCTCTCGCTAATGTTCTGACCGAGGAGCCCGACGCTGCTGCCACGTAGCGGCTGTTCTTGGTACTAGAACTTTGTCGCCAGGTGGCCACCGCTGACTGTGGCAACCGACTGACGCAGTGGAGACGTACTCCGCCGTCGTGGCGGACGCATCAGCTGCAGGGTCGCACTCTGGAACAAAATCGAAGCTTAGCGAAACAAAAGCATTTTCTCTTGGACATAATTCGCTGTTGTGTTATCACGAACCGTATTGGGGCCATATTTAGCATAAAGGCCCGTTGTTGAAGCGGCGCCTCTGCTCCTCTTTCCGTTCTCTTCCGCCAAGTCGGTTGGGCAGAGGAGCTGAGCCGGATTGCCACGGCAAAGCTCGCTTCCCCAGCTCAGCTGTGTACCGCTTTCCTCAGTTTTGGCGAGTCAGCTGAGTGGATAGCTAGTCCGACAGCGCTGCTCAGTCGCTGGTCCGTCTTAACCCGCGCCGTACCGGGGGGGGGGGGGGGGGGGGACGTTTAGACTCCCCCCTAAGGTTTTTCGAGGATAGCCAAAAAACCGCGTCGCGCAGCGCCGTCGTTTTTGGCACAGCTGTTCGGGCATCAATTGCCTACATTATGTAAAAAAAATTACTTCGGGTCATCTCAGTCAGGTCAGGTCACCAGACCAGGTCACGTGATCCCATCTCCAAAAATATTTCCGGTCGTACCACAGCCACAGTGTTTGGTCGATCCATTTCGTACTTACAGGATTTCATAAGAGCAATGGTACCTACAATACGTTTATCTCGGATTTTGTTTTATATCGGTGACCTAAGGTCGGGTCAATTTCGTGACCTCCCCATTATAAGTCAATGGGGAAATAATCAAATGCTTCCTATTCTGAGGATACGAAGTATATCAGCCCAATTCCTTTTGGATCATGTTATAATAGGCCATCCTTGAAGTTCCATGTCCAATTTTTTTCAGTGACCCCTACAGGGTCAGATGAGGTCACCCGAGGTCGCCAATACTTTTTAGCCAATAACTTTCGACAAAATAAGGATATATAAGTGAAACTGGTACCAATGTGTTTGTCTCGTCGAGGCACGTCTCCCAATGTACAACATGACCCAATCGGGTCACCAGTTGACCTTGACCTGTGGTCAAATTTCTAAGTTGACCTAACCTCGTAATCATGCATATGATACGAAGTGCCTTGACGAGACAAACACGATAGCGTACAAATTATTGCCCTATCTTTGTCAGGTAATGTCAGGTGTATTTGTGAAAACTGTTTTACTCAAAAATAGCCTTTTTGACATTTGATGAGCTCTGGAGCCTCAACAATTGACCTGAGCTAAAATATTGGGACACCTAGGCGATTGGATTGTTCAAGAGCTTTCCATTGTTTTTTTTTCTCTCGTTTGTTCATAGCTATTATAGTTCCAGTGATATCTGGGGATGTCTGGGGCGAAGTCCTAAAACTTGAATATCTGACCCTTGATGAACTCTGGTGACCTCAATATTGACCTGAGAAAAAAAAATGCCTGAAATAGTTTCAAAATGCATTTTGACGAGCTTTCGAACGGTGTTTTCGGTTTTTGTTGACATCCAATAGGAGCCGAGTTAGAGGGGGGATGGCGTCGAAACGCCCCCCCCCCCCGGCACGGCGAAGGTGGCGCCGAGCACCGGCACGGCGCGGGTTAAAGGGAATGTTTCACCTTTTTGAAAGTTGTCAAATATACGCTGGTTGTAGTAGAAAATATGAAGTAAGTGCTGCTGAAAACGATGGTGATATTTTTTCAGTCGAAAAGTCACTTAACTTTATACAAATTAAGTTTTTAGGTTTGGGCGAATTACGTCATTATTGAGCTATAGACCGCCGCTGATTGACTGACAAAGTGGGATTGGCTTAAAAGGTAGCTGATAGCCAATCAGCGACTGCACCAGCTTGGAGTTGTTTTGCAAATGGTAAATTGAATTGCTTAAAAACGGTTAAGTTTTGGGGAAAATGACCTTAGTAAGTTGGACATTTGAACAACGGCCCAAGATAATGGCTATCTCAGTTTAAAACTATTATAAAGGTGACACATTCCCTTTAAATAAACTAATAATTGAATATAATTATTAACACTACGTTATAAAACTGTTTCATATTGCCTCCTTTCCTTACGGAAATTATCCGAGGCAAGGTACTTATCCTGGGATATTACTCCATCGTCGGTGCCTTTTAATAAGGATTAAATCAAACATTTATATCGTTAAAGGGAATGTTTCACTCTTCTGAAAGTTGTCAAATATACGCTGGTTGCAGTCGAAAATATGAAGTAAGTGCTGCTGAAAACGAAGGAGATATTTTTTATCTCGAGAAGTCACTTAAGTTTCTACAAATTAAGTTTTTAAATTTGGGATGTCATTATTGAGCTATAGAGTTATAGAGAAAACCTTTAGCTACCAACATATGGCACAATAGTTTTCAGACAATCGTTTCCAGTCGGGTAGTCAGTGCGAAACGTCGTTGAGCGGGGGGGGGGGGGTGGTCGGGTCGTCTGCACGAAAGAGTCGTTCAGCGGGGGAGAGGGGTAAATCACGCCTTCCGGGCGGGGGCAAAACACACGTTTTCCTACCGATTTTTCGTTGGAAGGGGGGGGGGGGCAATTGGGGCATTCCAAGACAGATCGACCAAAATACCTCGAAATAACACCCTACATCTCCTATTTCGATAAAACTATCTTGGCTGTAGATTCATGCTGTGAACTTTTCAGCCACGTCTGTCAAATGGTTCTCGAGTTACAGCTTCGGGCAACTTTGTAATGTCAAGTAAAACTCTAATTTTCAGCGGGCAATATCTCCCATCTAAATCATGCGAGTCATATAATACTATATATCATCAGAATCATCAGTAACAATAGATTATTATGATATAATCATTTTTTGACAATTCCAAAATTTTGGAATTTCAACGCGAGATCTCGGGTAAATCACGTGATTTTATAATGTGGCCATTTAAAATGAGGAATTTTGTCCATGCCAGAATCGACATCTATACATAAGCCTTCGATGTTGAAAAAATTGTGATAGTTTTTCTCTCTAAATATTTGATTTATATATTCTTTATTTTTAAAAATCATGGTCACCAGCACAGCAAGTCTTTGGTAATAACTTTGCACGTAATTGTGCTAGAGAGCTCAAATCAACGGCATTATGCTTATCTCGTCGACCTGCTTTCAATGATATATAACATCAGCCTTGTAGTTGCTCTGTGACCTCAAGGTCACGTGACCAGAGGCCACCCGGGGCAGCCCACGTCAGATCGACCAAACCATAACATCCTACTTCTCGTATTTCGATTTAACTAGGTGTCGAAGGTCATCTGGGCCGCAGATTCACGCTGTAAAATGTTAAGCCCCGTCTGTCGAACGGTTTTCGAGTTATAGCCTCAGGCATCTCTTTAATGTCGCCCAAAGCTTTAATTTTCTTCGGGCGATATCTCCCATATACATAATTCGATTTATATAAACCACAGACAAGAGGAGACCTGGATTTAACACGAAATTTTCTGCCTCTTATTTTAGAGGCGAAATTTGAAACGGCTCTGATAAAGGATTCACATTGGAAAATGTTTCCCAAACACGATTTGATTATATTTTTTAATACTATTTTTTTGGGGTCAAAAATGGCCTTATATTGCGCCGATTCAGGACAGAGGCCGTACATTATTATTGTGTATTCATATGCATACTCTCAATGCATATTTTCTGAGTCAGAGTCCTGCTGTCACGCGAATTAAAAAAAATGGTTCAGCCAATCAGATTCGAAAGTAATTAAGGGTAGACTCACATTAGAGATGTGCCAACCGCGGCGGCCGGCGGTTCACTTGCTAGCCCCAGCTGCAAGCTGATTGGCTGATGGTATAGCCTCTGCCCGGGCTAGATCCAGCACCACATTCTTTCGCCAGCACAGCATTCCTTCGCCAAAAAAAAAAAATCGGCTGGAGAGTCTTTTCAGTCAAGTAAACTTGCAGATAGGGGTTTCCCAACACGGGCTACAAAACTGCTATCTCAGTTTACAACTAATGTTGAAGGTGAACTATTTCCTTTAACCCGCGCCGTGCCGGTGCTCGGTGCCACCTTCGCCGTGTCGGGGGGGGGGGGGGGGGCGTTTCGACGCCGCCTCTAACTCGGCTTCTATGGGACATAGACAAACCCCAAAGACACTGGTCGTAAGCCCGTCAGAATGCATTTGGAAACATCATCGCATCTTTTGGTGGCAAAAAGGTACCCCCATTTATTTTTTTCTCCGCGGATTTGGGCCGGTCACCTTATTTTGGTATTCGAGCTTTAAAATTCACTTCAAATAAAAAACAAAGATTTTGTGGACATTTTCCCGAAAAAATAATGTTATTTGTATTTTTGGAAGTCAAAAATTCCAAATTTCAAAAATCCGATATGGCCATTTGGAAAAGAATGTCGTGCCCCTTCTTTTGACATTTTTATTTGCAATTTGCTTAAAAACTCTATTTTCTACGATTGTTCAAACATTTATCGGTTTTCCACCAAAAATGGCATGACATGACGTCATTGAAACGTCATTATCTCCCGAAATACTACCTCAATGTCATTGGAATTCAGTGATAAGACGTAAAATTGATACAGCATAAGGTACTGACAGTTTCACGTTGATATCTATCATAGTTGTTAAGTTATTAATAAAATCCGGGAGGGGGGGGGGGGGCAGATTCTGCCCCCCCCCCCAGCGGGGCGCGGGTTAAGGGTCACCGGGGTGCTTGAATTGCATCAGGTGCGCTTTTGTCTATCATTGAAAGAAAGGGATACATAAACTTCAAATTAAATCACCCGAGAAAAACTTCCGTTTTTATGAAGTTTTCTCCTAAAAAGTTGTTCACGTTCAGTGCAGGGAACGCGGGGGGGGGGGGGGAGGGGCATACTTGTATTGAATGCCCCCTCCCCCAATTCCTGTGGGGGGGGGGGGCATTTGCTCCTGATGCCCCCCCCCTCTGGATCCGCCAGTGGGGCCAGCAATTACCGCCAAGGACTCTGTCAACACTTAATGAAATTCATTTGCCCATTTTCCTAATTTGTATATAAGCAGTTGCGAAACCTGCGTCATGCCGCGAAGCGGCGCGAAATTTTCCGTTTTTTGACTGTGGATAGCTGGATTTTGATTGCTGCGAAGACATTTTTTTAACGATTTTACTATAAATTAGGAACGCGCGGGGGGGGGGATACTTGTATTGAATACCCCCTCCCCCCACCACCACCAGATTCCTATTCCTGTGCGTAGGGGGGGGGGGGCATTTTCCCCTGATGTCCCCCCCCCCTGGATCCGCCAGTGGTCTACCGAGCATTGGTCGACACGTCTAATGTTGCAAGAAAAATGTATTCCGGTTAATACTTCGATGGAAGGTTTGAAATACATCCAGCGCTATTCACATCGAATATCTATATTACTATTTGATAAGCGTCTGTCTGTCTGTCTGTCTGTCGCTCCGGAACGAATTTAACACAGTAAAGCGGCAGTTCTACATTGCAGTACCATATTGCTATAAGCACGTGATGTACGTGATTTTAAGGTTTTTAAACGAGTTTACGGATACTACCGAGTGGTGTATAATTCGTACATTTCCGACGCATTTGATACAATAGTTACAGACAGTTTTATGTTGTGCAGTTTTGGGCGAAGGTTTGTGCTGTAACTAAAATAGAAGGAGGTGTTAAGAAATATTTTACCGTAAAAAGCAGTTTACGGATACGAGTTTTACATCGCTTCACTCCAGTCGAAAGCCAATCAGATCCGACCACGGATACTACAGTGCCACAACCAAGGAGAAGCAACCACGGAATCACTGCGAAACGAATATCATCGACATACGGTACGGCATATATCAATGAACATATACGCTAAGCCGGGGTGGAGTTTTCACGGGTTTAACGGGTGTATAACGGATGCCATAGGTGTTTCACGGGTATAATGGGTGAGTACCGGCTATAACGGGGTTATCACGTGTTCCACAGGGGCACAACGGGTACTACGGGTGTATGTCAGGCACCGTAGGTTTTTGACGGATACTTCGCGTGTATGACGGGTACAAAAACGTATTATAGGTACGACAGGTGTCATGAGTAGTACGGGTTATCAATCCCTAATTGCCTATCACTGGCTTGCACCACCACTTGACACCAGTAATCGCCCAGCGGAGCGGACGGGTTAGCACTAGTGTTGACTATTGATAATGATTTTCGCATTTGATGTAAATATAAGTTCAACGATCAACATACATATATATTATTATCGTAGCTTTTACGATTTCAGAGCGAAAAAGGGAAACAGCGAATACAGCAATTCGCCGCAGACGCCTACCGAGCCGAATCATCACGGGATTGTGCCTGTGTCAGGGAAATTGTCGATACTCCATCCCATTTACAAATCTCCCGGCGCACTCAGCGATCCGACCAGTTTCAGACCGATTTCAATCGTCCCATGTCTCTCTAAAATTGTCGAACGTGTCGTACATCAGCAGCTTTTCTCGTACCTTACCACCAATCACCTGTTCAGTGATTCTCAGCATGGGTTCCGCCGACGGCACGCGACCGAGACCGCACTGCTCAATGTGACCGATCACACCCTGAGCGCCATGGATGCCGGTAAAATAGTGATGTTAATCCTGCTTGACGTAAGCAAATGGTTTGATGTCGTCAGCCATGAAAAGCTCATTGAAAAGCTTGCTCTGTACGGTGTCCACACTGACTGGTTTGTAAGCTATTTTCGAGACCACCACCAACAAGTTCGCCTCAACACGCTAGAGAAAGGCCCACAGCTCTCCGAAAAACAGTCAAATCCGATTGGAGTCAATCAGGGTACTGCCCTAAGACCCTTAATGTTCACAATTTTCGCAAATGACATGTGCCTGTACACTGAGAGTGACGTCCTGATAACTCAGTACGCAGACGACACTCAGGTGTTGGTAACCGGTCGCAAAGCAGATCTGCAGATCAGCTTGTCAGCCGCATGGAGAGTAGTACCCTAAGGGACCTTTTCGGTTGGTTTAGCCAAAACCTCATGCAAATTAATGCTGAAAAAACCAAACTGCTCGTGATTGGCACCCGTCAAATGCTTCGCGGTCTGCCCCGCGTCACGCGTCACGCATTGTCGAGTCTGAGACAGCCAAAAACCTGGGCGTACTTTTCGACAGACACCTCTCGTTTGAGCCGCATGTTGACGAGATTGTCCATCGTTGTAACGGCCTGTTAATCGGTTTGTATCACGTTAAGCACAGCCTGCCGAACGATGTCATGCCCACTGTCATCAATGGATTAGTTCTCTCCATCATACGATATTGCTTTCCCGTTTACGGCAGTGCTTCTAAACAGTCAATGTACCGCATTCAGAAGGTGCTGAACTTCTGTGCTCGTGTAATATCCGGCCGTCGAAAATATGACCACATCAGTGACGTGATTTCGCAGTTAGACTGGCTCTCCGCTCACAACTTATGTACGTATCGCTCCATCTGTCTGCTGCGTCAAGCAATGACCACTGGCGAACCAGTCACAATCGCCCAGTCAATTACGACCACCAGGCAGGTCCATGACAGGAGTACACGAGCGAGTGAACAGCAGCTGTTACGACTGCCGACAATCAAAACTGAAACCGGTAGGCGACAGTTCTTGTACAGAGCCGCCACTGCATACAATGCACTGCCCGCGGCTGTGCGTGAAGGGTCTAGGCGATTGCTGAAGGACCACTTGACCAGTTTGCAGGGACGTTAGATCGACTTGGCCGTCTTGTGTGTCTGTGGAATGTTTGGTTTAGTGTGATGCAGTGTTATTCTTACCCATATGTGCAGTTGTATCGTGTGACCTGTTCTCATGAAAAGCCACGATAGTGGATGCGACGTGATGTGAAATAAATAAATAAATACATAAATCATGATTTCAGTAGTCGTTTATATAAAGGTCAGAATTGGGGTTGCGTAATGCACAGTCGGAGTCGCAGCTTGTCAGTGTTGGCGATTCGATCGGAGTCCGAGTTGGAGTTTATTTCTTTTCAGCCCGGTACAGTAACACGGTCGGTGGTTCCACGAGCTTTCCAATACACCGAGCACGTATCTGATCGTAACAGCATTATCGGAACCTCTCAAAATACGGCCAGTCGACCCGGTGTTGAATTTCTCGCCACGTATTGAGCTAATGAAGCCACCACCTTCGCTGAAGCCTCTCATCTTATGGCGGTGACCCCCCCCCCCCCCCCATAGGCGGTCGCAGAGGGGGGGGGGGGGGGTTGGCATCCGGGCCATGCTCCCCAAAGGCCCATGAGGGGGGAGGGGGGGGGGGGGCAACATATATTTGCCCACCCTCCAAGTCACATGGGCCTAGGTGGGCTCGAAGGGGCTCTTCGGGCTCCCTTCGGACCTTGGCTCCAGGTCAGAATGGGCCCTCTAGAGGTAGCGATGAGATCAACTGGAAGCCGGAATGGCCCCTGGAGGCTAAAGCGAGTCCTCTCGATGCTAAAGTGGGCCCTCTGGAGGTCGGAGAGGGCCCTCTGGAGGCCAAAGTGGGCCCTCATGCAGGCCGGAGTGAGCCCTCTGGAGGTCAGAGGGGGCCCAATGGTATCCCGAGGGCCCTCTGAAGTCCGGAGATGGTCCCCAAAAGGCCAAAGGGGTCTTCTGAAGGCCAAAGGGCCCTATGAAAGCCAGAGTGGGCTCTCGCAGGTCAGAATGGGCCCTCTGGAGTTCAGAGTGGGCCCTCTGAAGGCCAGAGTGGGCCCTCTGGAGCCCGGAGTGGGCCCTTTGGAGGCCGGAGTGGGCCCTTTGGAGCCCGGAGTGGGCCCTTTGGAGGCCAGAGTGGGCCCTCTGGAGCCCGGAGTGGGCCCTCTGGAGGCAGGAGTGGGCCCTCTTGAAGTCAGAGTGGGCCTCTGAAAGCGAGAATGGCCGTTGTGAAGCCAGAGGGCCCTCTGAAGGCCAGAGTGGGCCCTCTGGAGCCCGGAGTGGGCCCTTTGGAGGCCGGAGTGAGCCCTCTGGAGCCCGGAGTGGGCCCTTTGGAGGCCAGAGTGGGTCCTCTGGAGCCCGGAGTGGGGCCTTTGGAGGCCGGAGTGGGCCCTCTGGAGCCCGGAGTGGGCCCTTTGGAGGCCGGAGTGGGCCCTCTGGAGCCCGGAGTGGGCCCTCTGGAGCCCGGAGTGGGCCCTTTGGAGCCCGGAGTGGGCCCTTTGGAGGCCGGAGTGAGCCCTCTGGAGCCCGGAGTGGGCCCTTTGGAGCCCGGAGTGGGCCCTTTGGAGGCCGGAGTGGGCCCTCTGGAGCCCGGAGTGGGCCCTTTGGAGGCCAGAGTGGGCCCTCTGGAGCCCGGAGTGGGCCCTTTGGAGGCCAGAGTGGGTCCTCTGGAGCCCGGAGTGGGCCCTTTGGAGGCCGGAGTGGGCCCTCTGGAGCCCGGAGTGGGCCCTTTGGAGGCCGGAGTGGGCCCTCTGGAGCCCGGAGTGGGCCCTTTGGAGCCCGGAGTGGGCCCTTTGGAGGCCGGAGTGGGCCCTCTGGAGCCCGGAGTGGGCCCTCTGGAGCCCGGAGTGGGCCCTTTGGCGCCCGGAGTGGGCCCTTTGGAGGCCGGAGTGGGCCCGCTGGAGCCCGGAGTGGGCCCTTTGGAGCCCGGAGTGGGCCCTTTGGAGGCCGGAGTGGGCCCTCTGGAGCCCGGAGTGGGCCCTTTGGAGCCCGGAGTGGGCCCTTTGGAGGCCGGAGTGGGCCCTCTGGAGGCCGGAGTGGGCCCTTTGGAGGCCGGAGTGGGCCCTCTGGAGCCCGGAGTGGGCCCTCTGGAGCCCGGAGTGGGCCCTTTGGAGGCCGGAGTGGGCCCTCTGGAGGCCGGAGTGGGCCCTTTGAAGGCCGGAGTGGGCCCTCTGGATCCCGGAGTGGGCCCTTTGGAGGCCGGAGTGGGCCCTCTGGAGCCCGGAGTGGGCCCTTTGGAGGCCGGAGTGGGCCCTCTGGAGGCCGGAGTGGGCCCTTTGAAGGCCGGAGTGGGCCCTCTGGAGCCCGGAGTGGGCCCTTTGGAGCCCGGAGTGGGCCCTTTGGAGACCGGAGTGGGCCCTCTGGAGACTGGAGTGGGCCCTTTGGAGGCCGGAGTGGGCCCTTTGGAGGCCGGAGTGGGCCCTCTGGAGCCCGGAGTGGGCCCTTTGGAGGCCGGAGTGGGCCCTCTGGAGCCCGGAGTGGGCCCTTTGGAGCCCGGAGTGGGCCCTCTGGAGGCCGGAGTGGGCCCTCTGGAGGCCGGAGTGGGCCCTTTGGAGGCCGGAGTGGGCCCTTTGGAGGCCGGAGTGGGCCCTCTGGAGCCCGGAGTGGGCCCTTTGGAGGCTGGAGTGGGCCCTCTGGAGGCCGGAGTGGGCCCTTTGGAGGCCGGAGTGGGCCCTCTGTAGCCCGGAGTGGGCCCTTTGGAGGCCGGAGTGGGCCCTCTGGAGGCCGGAGTGGGCCCTTTGGAGGCCAGAGTGGGTCCTCTGGAGCCCGGAGTGGGCCCTTTGGAGGCCGGAGTGGGCCCTTTGGAGGCCGGAGTGGGCCCTTTGGAGGCCGGAGTGGGCCCTCTGGAGCCCGGAGTGGGCCCTTTGAAGCCCGGAGTGGGCCCTTTGGAGGCCGGAGTGGGCCCTCTGGAGGCCGGAGTGGGCCCTTTGGAGGCCGGAATGGGCCCTTTGGAGGCCGGAGTGGGCCCTCTGGAGCCCGGAGTGGGCCCTTTGGAGGCCGGAGTGGGCCCTCTGGAGGCCGGAGTGGGCCCTTCGAAGGCCGGAGTGGGCCCTCTGGAGCCCGGAGTGGGCCCTTTGGAGGCCGGAGTGGGCCCTCTGGAGCCCGGAGTGAGCCCTTTGGAGGCCGGAGTGGGCCCTCTGGAGCCCGGAGTGGGCCCTTTGGAGCCCGGAGTGGGCCCTTTGGAGGCCGGAGTGGGCCCTCTGGAGCCCGGAGTGGGCCCTTTGGAGGCCGGAGTGGGCCCTCTGGAGCCCGGAGTGGGCCCTTTGGAGCCCGGAGTGGGCCCTTTGGAGGCCGGAGTGGGCCCTCTGGAGGCCGGAGTGGGCCCTTTGGAGGCCGGAGTGGGCCCTTTGGAGGCCGGAGTGGGCCCTCTGGAGCCCGGAGTGGGCCCTTTGGAGGCCGGAGTGGGCCCTCTGGAGGCCGGAGTGGGCCCTTTGGAGGCCGGAGTGGGCCCTCTGGAGCCCGGAGTGGGCCCTTTGGAGGCCGGAGTGGGCCCTATGGAGCCCGGAGTGGGCCCTTTGGAGGCCAGAGTGGGTCCTCTGGAGCCCGGAGTGGGCCCTTTGGAGGCCGGAGTGGGCCCTCTGGAGCCCGGAGTGGGCCCCTTGGAGCCCGGAGTGGGCCCTTTGGAGGCCGGAGTGGGCCCTCTGGAGCCCGGAGTGGGCCCTCTGGAGCCCGGAGTGGGCCCTTTGGAGCCCGGAGTGGGCCCTTTGGAGGCCGGAGTGGGCCCTCTGGAGCCTGGAGTGGGGCCTTTGGAGGCCAGAGTGGGCCCTCTGGAGCCCGGAGTGGGCCCTTTGGAGGCCAGAGTGGGTCCTCTGGAGCCCGGAGTGGGCCCTTTGGAGGCCGGAGTGGGCCCTCTGGAGCCCGGAGTGGGCCCTTTGGAGCCCGGAGTGGGCCCTTTGGAGGCCGGAGTGGGCCCTCTGGAGCCAGGAGTGGGCCCTCTGGAGCCCGGAGTGGGCCCTTTGGAGTCCGGAGTGGGCCCTTTGGAGGCCGGAGTGGGCCCTCTGGAGCCCGGAGTGGACCCTTTGGAGGCCGGAGTGGGCCCTCTGGAGCCCGGAGTGGGCCCTTTGGAGGCCGGAGTGGGCCCTTTGGAGGCCGGAGTGGGCCCTCTGGAGCCCGGAGTGGGCCCTCTGGAGGCCGGAGTGGGCCCTCTGGAGCCCGGAGTGGGCCCTTTGGAGGCCGGAGTGGGCCCTCTGGATCCCGGAGTGGGCCCTTTGGAGGCCAGAGTGGGCCCTTTGGATCCCGGAGTGGGCCCTTTGGAGGCCGGAGTGGGCCCTTTGGAGGCCGGAGTGGGCCCTCTGGAGGCCGGAGTGGGCCCTTTGGAGGCCGGAGTGGGCCCTCTGGAGGCCGGAGTGGGCCCTCTGGAGCCCGGAGTGGGCCCTTTGGAGGCCGGAGTGTGCCCTCTGGAGCCCGGAGTGGGCCCTTTGGAGGCCGGAGTGGCCCTTTGGAGGCCGGAGTGGGCCCTTTGGAGGCCGGAGTGGGCCCTCTGGAGCCCGGAGTGGGCCCTCTGGAGGCCGGAGTGGGCCCTTTGGAGGCCGGAGTCCTCAGCTGACCATGCATAGGTCACTGAGCAACAGTTGCACCTGGGTCAAGAGTGAGCTAAAATAACATGATTCTGCAAGAATTGGCCTGATCTAGGTATTGCATATCCTCTGAATAGGAAGCATTTATATATTTCCCCATTGCCTTGTAATGGGTAGGTCACGAAATTGACCTGCCCTTTGGTCACTGATATAAAAATATCCGACTCCGAGATAAGCGAATTGTCGATACCTATGCTCTGATTAACTTCTGTGAGTTTGAAATCGTGCAATCAACCCCCGTGACTTTGGCACGACCGCAACTATTTTTGGAGGTAAGACCGCTCTACGTGGCCTGGTGACCTGACCTGAGATGATCCTCGGTAAAAATACAAAATGTATGGATAATTGATGTCCGAAGATATATGCCAATTTTGGTGGCGCTGTACGCCGCCATTTCCACACTATTCCCGAAAAACCACAGGGAGAGCCAACATGGCCCACACCAGGGCGAAGGCTAATCGGTGGCAGCGTTCTGACTTAGAAGAAAGTCTTGCATCGTGAACTCACGGAAATGCCGGTGGCGATAGCTCAGTAACTGTTCCATCAAGGTAGCTGGAACTTGCCACAACGTGATGCAGTGCCTCATATACCTACATAGGCGTATTAGCAAGGGGGGGGGGGGGGGGGCATGGCCCCCTCACTTTTCGGCCAATTGTTTTGCTAAAATATTTTATTTTGGCTGGTGATTTTGTTTGATTGCAAAAGGTTCGCCAAGACTAGAAGAGCCCCAATCTGCAAATAATCTTGCATAGGGGGGTTTGGGTTCTCGCAATACGAGATCAAAGTTTCACTGCCCCCTCCCCCCCCCCCCCCCCCACACACACTGTTCCTGACTTTCCACGTCCCTGTTAATATCCATGACAACGGATTTTCATCGAAACCTGAAATGCAGTGTGTTTTGGCCCTGCCGATCTGTCTTGGATACCCAATGCCTGCAAATGCCCTCTCAGACCGTTTGAAGGCCGCTTTCAGGCCGGCATAACCCATAGGGGTTAAAAGCCCTAAAAAGAAGAAAAAAGCCAGCTTCAGGTGTAAAAAATACCCTTTCAAATCAGCGTAGGGCCCCTCGCACCGACCGATGGCCCTTTCAGACCAACCGGGGGCCCCCTTGCCAAGTTCCCCCAAAGGCCAGGGCTGCGACCGCAGGGGTAAAAAAGGGTAAAATTAGCTACCAACCGAATTTGACGGAGCCCAATTTTGCTACACTTTTTCATAGAAGCTACTTTTTTTTATCGAGTTGCATTACATTCTCATCGAAGTTACATTTCTACGCATTTCAATTGCTACATTTCCATTTTGTTGATTTCAAATGTTTATATCTGCTAATGCGAAAACTCGCTAAAAAAAACTGGCAAGCAGTTCAGCAGGTGTTGCAACGTTATTTAACCGGTTCTTCTTTTGCAGCTAGGCCAGGCTTATTGCTATACCCAAGTGCCGATCTACCCACCTGGACACCAAGCTAATCGTACCCTCATGGTATAAGAAACTTTTTGATTTAATGTCAATACAGGTTCAATATTTACAATAGAACAAACGACTATATTCTGCCTTCCAACATCCATGCAGACGACGTATCGAATATATCCATGTAATTGCCTATATTGATTGCCTTCCATTATCTACCTCCATTTCACCTTCCTTCCACCCACGGGCGGATCCAGAATGGGTGGTTTGGGTTAGTTGGGGGGGGGGGGGGGGGATCCCCAAAAGTATCATCCAATTCTGAAAACTCATCGGATTTCGCTTGCTTGTGCATCGATAACTAATTTAAAACAAACTTTCTTTAGTAAAAGTTACTAAGATTTTATATTATCTCAGGAAATGTGTCAAATTTGCGACGATTTCAGGAGGATTAGGGGGTCATGTCCCCGTACCCCCCCCCCCACCTTCTGGATCCGCCCATGCTTCCACCCCTGCGGCTGCATCCCCTCCGCCTCAGTCGCCGCCGGCCGGCTGTCCTGCGTCGCCGCCGTCCCAAGGTCGTCGTTAACTGCGGCGGCCGACCGACCCGGTTCGACTGAGGGTGATTCGGGCCCGGTGTCGGGGCGCGGCGGGCGACATTGGGGAGGGGTTGACGGGGGAGGCGGGTGTCGGCAGATTGATGTCGGTGTTCATGCGCCCATCGTCTGCCTGAAGAATATAGTTTTGAGTCTCTTGCTGATTTCATGAAAACGGTCCAGAAAGTCGGGAATCAGACGACGGTCACGTAAACTTCGTTTAATTTGGAGTTTATGAATGACTTGAGGGTGGTCTTTTTTCAGAAATGACATCACAGGCACGGCAAGGACAGTCACTGGCGCGACGAGGTCTGCCAGAAAAATCAATTCTTCTTGAGCGATTTTAGGCTAATTCCGCACTCACAGTTTCCGAGGTAGGCGCCAAATGTGTCCCCCACGTTCCCTTCTCCACGTCAGCACAGTTTTTCACTGTCACGCTGCCTAATTCCGGACAAATACGAATAATACTAGGGAGAGGCCGGGGTCGCACCCTAGCGCAAGTCGCCCGACCGCTCTAACTTGTAGTGATGGTGTACCATAAAAAAGCAGACTCTTGAAATATCTACGCTTCATTGCGTTACGAACATTTTTTCAACATATGGCCTGAGAATAACTGTAAAAACATTTAATTAAAAGATATTGGAATATTTTGAAGTACAATTTGATGTCCGTTATTCGTATTATGCGTGATACAAAAAATTGCAACCTGTATCACTCTCCGTCGATTCATGTTGGCGTTTTTGCTACAATATTCTCCATCTCGGGTAGCTGTAGATTTCCTTAAGTGGTACGTTTAAATTCTCTAGATTTTGCGAGAACCTTGTGATATTTGCCCACTTATGGTGATATTTTCCATTTCTCGCTAGCAACCTATTACATTTCAAAATATCTCCAGAAAGCAGAGATCAACCAGCCGTGAAGATACCAAACAGCCCCATAGGTGTACAGGATCTACAAAAAAAAAACAGAAACTGACTCATTCAAGCATATACCGCAGCAATGATAGTGTAATTTTTGCGTCTTGTCATTGGCCAGTTTTGCTACAAATCATCGTTTGGTGTAACGCTGATTTGCTACCAACGACGTTGTCGAGTTGGCGTTATTTTTTACCCCTGTGCAGCGACCGCCTCTGGGTGATCCGCAAGCTCCATACGTACCTCTGCGTCTCCTGAGGGACCGGTGACGTCACTGGATGACGTCACACTGAGCTCTCACGCCTGGAGGCGGTTCCCAGGAGAGGTGCAGTCTCCGGAGAGGCATGCGTCGTCAGTGTGGGTAGTTTCTGGCCGCTGCATGATAGTGGACGACAGGAGCTTATAGGGAGCTGGCGACTGGAACTGGAACCAGGCAGCTGCTGCCTGGTGTGTGCCAGCTGGCGACTGGAACCAGGCAGCTGCTGCCTGGTGTGTGCCAGCTGGCGACTGGAACCAGGCAGCTGCTGCCTGGTGTCAGCTAGTTGACGTCTGCTACCAGAAGGCTCAGGCCCAGCGCATGCTCTTCGCCTACTGGTGATATCCAGTCGACTCTTGGATCCGCACAACTCGCATAACAGAACCTTAAATAGCCAGGGAAGAGAGAAGGACGGTCATGCAAACACAAACATGCATATTGAATGGTTGACAGGCAGTTATGCTATTTGTGTATTCTGTATACGGGTTGGTGGTACGCATTGCAAAGCACGAGCACAAGAGAAAAGCAAAGCACGAAATAAATACACATCAACTGGCGAATGCACGATGAAATGAACGGAATGTGATACCAACACAACAGTATCGTCTTCTACAACATTCTACAATATTCGACGACCAATCGTAAAACTAAATGTTTCAATGGTAAGGTAATTGAAGCCGGTATCAAGTTTCGGTGAAAACTCATGCATAAACAAACCTCTACTCAATGCAGATGTACACAGACTCGGCAAGCGCGGGTCTGTGAAGAGTGTAAAGTATATAACGCGAGCTGTAACTGCAATGCCAACGAAACACTGACATCAGGACAGAGCTCTTTCCGATTGCAAAGAATAACAAGCACTATATCAGCTACTGGTATAACTTACATTATCATTCCAAATTCAGCCATTCAAGATCGGGCAAAAGGCTCTCCGGGAAGCGGGTGTCGTTGGTGTCCGGCTGTGTTGTGTGGGTATTGTGGGTATTGTGGGTGTTGTGGGTGTTGTGGGTGTTGTGGGTAGTGTGGGTAGTGTGGGTAGTGTGGGTAGTGTGGGTAGTGTGGGTAGTGTGGGTACTGTGGGTATTGTGGGCACTGTGGGTATTGTGGGTATTGTAGGTATTGTGGGTATTGTGGGCATTGTGGGCACTGTGGGCATTGTGGGCATTGTGGGCATTGTGGGCATTGTGGGCATTGTGGGTATTGTGGGTATTGTGGGTATTGTGGGTATTGTGGGTATTGTGGGTATTGTGGTGCGGCTCCGACCTTCAAGGCTCGACCTCCGACCTTTTAGGATCTCCGCCCTCCTGGGCCGAACTCCAGCCTCATAGTAGCGGTGGGCGGGTAGCGGTGGGCGGGCAACTCTCATAGTAGCGGTGGGCGGGCACGGCCATCGAGCACTGTGCACTGTGCAGTCTTCATTATACTTTGTAAGCAATACGAGACATAAGTAAATATATTTCAAGTTCAGGAACCCATATAACTTAGTCGTAGCGTAAGATGCGGACATGTGTTTCGCGTATTTTGTTTTAATATTTCATTCATTTATATTTTGTGTGATGTCTAGGATTTTAGGGCTACGCGACTGCCGATTCCATTGATATAGAGACGCCAGTCTCACATCGTAGTGTATGAACCAAATCGACCCAGAGTAGTCTGACGCAATGTAATATACCCCTATCTACCCCTAATATAATACATAATAATAATACCCCTATCCAGTTTCAAACGCAATACAACGGCAGGAATGTGACTTTGCGCTGATCTCATGCAATGCGATATATTATGTTTTACCATTGTGGAGCATAAATAGAAAGCAGAGAGCTTCTGCCGGCTGTGTGTTACACAAGCATAACGAAATACAAAAAGGCTGGTGAATAGCCGAGGGCTTTAGTCTGTCCCGTGTGCAATGCCAGTTACGAATAATGCTATTCAACCAAATCTACCCTAAGGACATGTCGAGTTAGACAGTGTATGTTGCAATTCAATAGAGGTAGAGATCAATGGGTCGCTAAACCGGCTCGGACCACCCTGGACCCTGCCGCAAGCTACTTCTAGCCACTTCCCAGAAAAACATTCAGTAAACTGAATCATATACGTCGACAGACTTTCTCGATCAGAGTTGTTCGAAACTAGTCACAAACTACGATTACCGGACCTGCAGAGTGCAGCCTCCTTTGGAGTTCTATATTTGCAGGCCGGTTTCTTATGTCTCCGTCCTCTGGCCGCGGGCCGCCGCCGGCGTGCCGGCGTGGCCTGCTGCCGGCCAGGCCCGGACATACCCGGCGTTCCATGTATTGATCTCGGTCCGGATGAACAGCTTTCAGTTCTCGCTCTTGTCAACAGGATCGAGCGACGGACGTTTTTCACAGATGACGTCATCTGAACAGTGGTTGTTGCCGCCAATGGCCAGATTGAAAGGAGTTGGTATTTCGCCGCCGAACACCATGATAACGCGGCGCCAGTCAGAGCGAGAATCGGTGACGGGCTGGTGAGGAAGTCAAGCTCATATAGTCGCGTGCTGAACCAAGACTTATGTCGGCGATTCACGTCACGGCTGGACGCAGTGTTTCAACACCAATGGGCCAATCCATAATATTGTACTGCGTCCATCACCTTACTAGAGGGAAAATCACATCTTCTGAGGAAGCACGCGCCAAGTGCAAGCCACCCAAACAGTGAGTGTCCCCGCTAACTCATACTTGGGAAATGAACAATATTCAATATTGTGCATTTTAATTCAGACCAGCTGATATGTTTATATATTTTCGCTAAGAACTAGTTACATCTCCTACCGTCGTGCCCACGGGTGGAGTTTCCGATTCAAATGGTGGGGCCACTGCTCCACCAACTTTTGTCAGATTTGAAGGTTTCCGCTGGAGTTAAAATGGTAATTTTTAACTTCAACCATGCAAAGCAACCAGCCGATATTACATTTTGCCCCACCAACTTTTTACGAAAAGCTCCACCCATGGTCTTTTCGTTTGCTTTTAATATTATTAATTTGCGTAGTTTTGTTCCAACTGCCACAGTAACCTGACCGCAGATTCGTCGCCGCAAGGAAGCCTCATTTAACGAGTGTCTGCCTGGCTGGCGGAGCCCAGAATAGCTAATGTTAGCTCAATCGTGAGTTTTTCGGCGCACTTATTTGATTATGTGTGGCGTAAAGCTTGGTCTAGGACGTGTCCTAGAGACCTCCGGTAAGCTGTGTGTCCATAACCCGCCATTGACTGGGGGGGGGGGGGCATTGAACGCCCCCCCTGATTAATTTTCTCAATAGCTGCAAAACTAATAGAGCTATCAACATGAAACTTCGGGTACCTTCTTATCAATCATTTTTACGTCTTGTGTGCAAAAATGAAGACATTGCGTCGATTTTTTTCTCGAGTCATAGCGAATTTAGTGACGTCACTACACACGAGTTTTACACCAAAATCAGCTAAACACTGCCAGGCCGTACAAATGCCACATTTGAAGCCAAATGCAATCGTAAAACCTGAAAAGATAGCAAATTGCAACGGCTACAAACTGGCGATCTCGGATTTGTGACAATTTTAGTTTTTGAACCACAAAAACTAAAAAAAAACATTTTTATTTTTAGGGAAATTATCACAAATGCCAATATGCCTTTTTTTCTTATATTTAACAATGTAAAATTTTGACCTTCGGTGACCTGAACTTGACCTGAAATTTACATTTACTTCACATAAATGAAGTCAGGTGGTCAAATGACTTTAACTATCGAATTATACGTGGACAATATCGTAAAATCGTATATCGTAATCGATATCGTAATCGCAATCGTAAAACGCCAAAAGATAGCAAATTGCAACGGCTACAAACTGGCGATCTCGGATTTGTGACAATTTTAGTTTATGAACCCCAAAAACTAAAAAAACCATTTGTATTTTTAGGGAAATTATCACAAATGCCAATATGCCTTTTTTGCTTATATTTAACAATGTAAAATTTTGACCTTCGGTGACCTGAACTTGACCTGAAATTGACATTTACTTCACGTAAATGAAGTCAGGTGGTCAAATGACTTTCACTATCGAATTATACGTGGAACATAACTCATCAAACATGTGGTGCATGACTTTCGTTGATATTTTGAGCATAGTGACCTTTTGTGACCTGACCTTGGCCTTGACCTTGGTCAACAATCTCACTTTAGCTCATGCGGGATATGTATCATACCTTTGGCAGCACTTTGGATGAAACTGGTCGCAATCGAAGGCTTTGGATGGAAAGAATGGCCCATAAACTCAAATACGCCGATTTTGACCTTTGGCCTGACCGTGACCTGACATTTGACCTCACTTTGACATTATTTCCCATGCTTTAGATTCGTCTCATTGAGAGATTTCGAATGCCGCCTTGCGCGTCTCGCTGCGATTATTGGTTCGGAAGATAACCAGGAGGCGTTTAAGGCCCCCCCCCCCCCCCCCCCAGTCAATGGCGTTCTGCTGAGACCCCAGTCAAAGCCGGGATAAGTGACCCTGTAGGGGAGATCGGGGTCACTTGGTCGCTTATTTAAAAAAAAAATACAATCATGGTCACATTTGATCACAATGCTAATAGTTGTCAAATATATTTGTTGTTCCTGTATATTAAGCATACAACGATAGTACAGTTCGTTTTAGTAGCATTCACACAGTTGTACAGTTCACTCAACTGGCCAAGTCACCCCGGGGCCTGGGCGACTTGGCCGGGGGGCGGGGTCACTTGGCCGGGGGTTGGGATGGAGTAGGTAATCCCCACTGCGGGCGAGTCAGCTTCAACGACGAAGGACGTCAGCAGACCAGTGTAAATGCCCCCGCAGGAGAACATTTTGTTAACACCGTTTTGCAGCGCGGCTGTCTGAGACGGTGCCGTCGTTCTTCTGTCGCCGAATAGACCGGACGGGGATGCCGGTCTCGGCAGACACGACTCTCAGGAAGGCGCTATTCCGCACCCACTCCAGCGCAGCCAGCAGTTGGCCACGTGTGTACGCGCCGCAATTGCCGCGCTTGAACAAAGGCGGATCCAGGGGTGGGGGGGGGGGGCAACGGGGTCATGCCATCTCCCAGACTGTTGAAGCCAAGGGGCCAAGCCAAGGAGGGCCAAACCATGTTTTGCCCCCCCCCACCCCAAGACATGAAGCCACCCCCCGCTATTTTCCCTGACCGCTGGCGCTGGCGACCCCTTGGAAATACGCCACTGGATTCACTCTCCCCCCCAAAAAAAACTAAATTTGCCCTTGCGCTTGACGTAGGTGCGCATGCGAGACCTGTGCAAAGAGTAAATGCGATTAGTATAATCATTTTTACAAAACCGGGGCGGGGCGACTTGGCCGCCCGGCCAATTCACCCCGAGCGCACCGGCCAAGTCGCCCCGGAACGGTTTTGGAATAAAAACAGTCTGCACCAGGGCTGCGGAGTCGGAGTCGAAGTCGGAGTCGGAGTCGGTCGGAGTCGGCAGTTTTGGCCGGACTCGGAGTCGGAGTCACTAAAATCTTACCGACTCCGACTCCGGCCCGGAGTCGGAGTCGACTTTTTGGCAATTGGTGATTACTTTGGTCGGTAGAATAGTCGTCGGCCTAGGGACATTAACTTGACACACCCTTCGAAAGAAAATGAGTGGAAAATTAAACCCATAGTCTATTCATCCTAGCGGTAGATTTCCGCCTGATGAGGATAGGGCAATAATTTTAACGTCATCTAATGATTATTTGTATTTTGGACGCACAGACTCTTATGGTCACACGGCGCCCATTTGGTTAAAAACCCCACGCACTGCAGGGGTTTTGCGCCGAATACGAACTGCAGGGGGTTGATTTCCGCCCCGTGAGATCTCAAAAACTACGCTAAGTAGCGACAAGCGGAAAACGGCGTTTGATAGCTTCATACATGTTCTATCGAAAGTATGTAGTATTTGTTTAGGTCAGGTCAAAATTGAGGTCACCAGAGGTCATCAAAGGTCAAATTTTCCATTTTTTTCCTGTTTTAGGACTTCGCTCCAGACATTCCCATATATCTCGGGATTCCCATATATCTCGGCTAGCTAGAAACAAACGGCAAAAAACGATCGACAGCCATTGCAATTTGCAATCGACAAGCTGTCCTCAAATTTGATATCAGGTCAATATTTGAGCCTCCAGAGGTAAAAAAGGGGAAAATGCTTCTTTTTTTTGCAAAACGGTTTGTCGCTAATAACTTTTAACCTAATAAAGCTAACGGAAAATTGTTTACGCCATTGTGTTTGTCTCATACATGGTGGCCTTGTTATAATATATGGTGACCTTGTTAGGTCAATTAAAAAAATTGATCACCGGTCACGTGACCTTGACCTGAGGTCAAAACCCAAGTAGGTCATGTTGCATATAGGGAGACGTGTCTCGACGAGACAAACACATTTCTGTCGGTTTTACTTCTCTATCTTCATTATGTCGCGAGTTATTGACACACAAGTGATGGTGAACTCGGATGACCTCAAATGACCCCATAGGGGTCACTGCACAAAACTTACACTTGGATCATCAAGAACATCCTATAATAACATGATCCTGAAGTTTTTTCCTGTTGGACTGCTATTGGACTAATAGCATGCATACCCTTGAAATAGAAAGCATTTTAATATTTCCCCATTGATTTATTATGGGGAGGTCACGAAATTGACCTGACCTTATGTCACCGATATACAAATTCAGAGATAAACGAATTGTAAGTACGTATGCCCTCATGACACCCTGTAAGTTTAAAACTGATCGGTGAGAAACTCTGGCTTTGCCACAACTGCAAACGTTTTTGGAGATGGGGTCACTTGACCTGGTCTGGTAACATGACCTGAGATGACCCGAGATCAATTTTTGCTTCAAAGTGTGCGCAATTGATGTCCAAACAGGTGTGCCAAAACCCGGCGGCGCTGCGCGCCGCCGTTTTTTCGCTATCTGAGAAAAACCTGACGGGGGGGGATCACACCCTGCAGTGCGCGGGTTAACGTCATCGTGCTCGTTTCGTCAAGGAGATCCTAATCATACCATGGTGACCAGGCTACCTAAGTCAAATTCAAAATTTGACTTCCGGTCATTGTAATTTAAGGTCATGTGGTGAACCAGGTATGTCGTGCTGCGCAATGTCGGACGCGTCTTGACGAGACATGCACATTGCACAGTGGTGCCGGTCTCAAGTTCTTATCTTCATTTTATGCTATATCAAGAGTTATTGGCAAAGAAGTGCTAGTCACCTCAGATGACCTCACTCGATCTTGTAGGGGTCACTATTGTACTTTGGTCACCAAGAATGAGCTATAATAGCATAATCTTAAAATAATTATTCTGATCTAATGCGTATCCTCTTATCGAACACATTTGTATATTTTATCGTTGACTTATAATGGGAAGGTCACGAAACTGACCTGACCTTAGGTCACCGATATACACAAACGAGACAACAGGGTCGTAGGTACCTATCTATGGCTGGATTACCTACGTCCTATGAGTTTTGAAGTGCTCAGCCAAACACTGTCAAGTGGCTGAGCTGTGGCACGACCACAGAGGTTCTAGGTCACTTGGGCATTTAACTATGTTAAAAAATGGCTTTGTAAAAGTTGTTTAGATTGCCTTCAGAATCAGAAAAAATGCGAATTTTCGGTCGATTTCAGTCGTTTAGGGGCATGGCACATCCGCCTTTGAGCACCCCCAATTATTTTTGGAAATCCACACCCCTCACTGGTAGACTTGGTTGCCGGAGGCGAGGCGGCGGAGAGTGGGGCACTGACTGGCCAGCTATAAAATAGCGCAGGATCCGGGAGCAGCAGCGGCTCCAGCGAAGACGAGCGGGAACGAGCTGGGGCTGAAGCCCAGCTGCTGCGAGCTGGGCCGGCGGCGGCTGGCTGCGCTCGCCGCTCGGTGCCCGTTTCGCGGGTTCCGCCGCCTGAAGGGAAGCGCGACTGGGCTGGACGCGCGGCCGGTACGCCGCCCCTGTGCTCGGACGGCGTAACTGTTCTCCATACTGTTAATAACGGAGAATAAGAATACAGAATACAGACTAACGGAAAACATAGATGGCATTGCAGATATTGTTTTATAGCATGCGGTTGGAGAACAGATAGAGGCCGGAGTCGGAGTTGGAGTCGAAGTCGAAGTCGGAGTCGGAGTCGATTTTTTTCAGGCCTGAGTCGGAGTCGGTGTCAGATTTGCTAAAATTATGTCGACTCCGCAGGCCTTGTCTGCACACTCGTCAAAGTCATCGCTAAAACTAGCAAATCGGTCAAACAGTTGCTTGAATTGCTAATACCCATATTGTCGGAATTTTGATGCGACCCGAAAACTTGACACCATACAAAGTTTCGTACGGAAGCAAAAGTTACGTTTTTGGGTGAAAATTCCCGTTCCATCAGTTTTGAAGAAAACTATAGGAGCAGGCATGTTGTTATTTTTTCTCCGGTTACTCCCAACGCTGAGAGATGGTGACAGATTCAAATGCATTCCTTCAGGGTTGCCAGAGAGCGTAAACATGTGGGCGGCCAAGTTGCCGCGACGGCCAAGTGACCCCGGTCTCCCCTACGTACACATCGCATCTCTGTCTGATGGTTCACAGAGTTCGAAGACTCAAAGTAATAGTGGTTATCTTTGTTAACCTGCTCGCCTAATTTCATCATTAATTGTTCGACAGCATTTGTTGTTTCCTTATAAAAACAGTTCCAATTTGCTGTCGGATCGCTAACCAACTGTTCGTCTCCTCCTCTCTTTGGGATTAGGTTTACGAGGCCTTTCCCACGGGCCTCACCGGGTCGGACGAGACACCAACGAGGGTGACTCGGTGGGAGTCGAACCCACGGCCGGTGCGGTCTCTGCACCGAAATACTGGACCACCCCGGCCCCTATAAGAAGAATCGTAATGAATAGCTTAGAATAGTGAGTATTCTCCTTTATGCAACTAAATTCCTAACAGGGTTAGGTAATTCCTATTGTATTAAATCAACCTGCAACATCAACTCTATGATACTGGAAGTCGGGTGCAGATGAGCTAATATCATGAGACAAGCCAAACCTTGACATATCATTGTCACCGCTCTGGAACACTGCTCAGCTAAAAAACAAAAGCTACCTGTTAGCTCCCCTTTCCCTTTGATTTTCCGCTTACCTTTTGTTCCTTGCGTGAACTATGTGGCACCGTTTGTGTGCCACAAGTCATCACCCGCTCCGGCCGCGGCAGCGTCCTGGAGGTCGGAGACAGGATCCGCATCTCGCTGGGAGACGTGGTGCCGTCTCCGAAGCAGCCGGGAGACGTCACGTCGTCTCCGAAGCGGCCAGATGTTACGCCGTCTCCAAAGCGGGCAGGAGGCGGAGGGAAGCGACTGTTGCGCAGTCGCTCGAGCATATGCTTCTCTTCCGGGTCTAGATACTCTGAAACGGTACAGAAATAAAGCGATGTCAGAAGTGAGATCACAGAGTAGAGCAACATTATTAATATGCTACGTAAATAAATGAAACTGAGAGTGAATTATTGGCAAAATAACGATAACAGTTCCGTTCGCTTAACATGCTATCTTGGGTTTGAAACGAATGTGGCAGACATAATTTTTTGGGGAAATATCCCATACTTTTCTTTATATATTGTTTTTATCAGACCCTCGTTAACACAGCTTGTTGCGTTACTCTGGCTCTACTATTTGATCCAACGACTCCTGTCATAGGCAGAAATGAGTCAAATACTAGTTGTTATCGGGAAAAGGCTCCATTACCTGTCTTCTGTGGTATCAGGTCAGGATCGCGCTTCTCTTCAATACTTCCTAAATCACTGAAGTTGTTGACCAGTTGCACATGAGCCACGCCCTGTTGGTTCTCCTGAAACGAGACAACACACCATTATCAATAATGGAAAGTCGCTGATCTTTGTTTTTAGAATAATGAATGCCTATAAGTCCAGCGGTGGCGATTTTTCAAAACGGTTTGGGGGGGGGGGGGGGGGAGCACACTGGCGGATCCAGCCTCTCTCCGTGTGTGTGTGTGTGTGGGGGGGGGGGGGCATCTTTTTGTGGCTAAAAAGTACCCCCATTTTTTTCCTCTGCGGATTTGGGTCGGTCACCTTATTTTGGTATTCGAGCTATAGAAATTCACTTTTCAAATTCACAAAAAAAAATGTGGATTTTTTCCGACAAAAATCAGTTGGTTTTTATTTTTTGGTTAACAAACACAAAATTTTGCGAATCCGAGATAGCCATTTTGAAGAGAATGTGATTTCCTTTCTTGTAACGTTTTTTGTGCAATTTGCTTCAAAACTCTATTTTCTACGATGGTTCAAACATTTATCATTTTTCCATCAAGAATGGCATGACATGCCGTCAACGTCACTATCTTCCAAAATACTCAATCAATTTCATTGAAATTTAGTAAGAAGACGTATAATTGATGCCGCACAAGGTACTGAAAGTTTGACGTTGATATCTATCATAGTTTTCAAATTATTGAGAAAATCTGGGTGTGGGGGGCAGATTCTGCCCCCCCCCCCCCCCAGCGGGGCGCGGGTTAATTGTCACCGGGGCTGCTTGAATTGCATCAGGTGCGCTGTTTTGTCTATCATTGGAAGCAAGGGATGCATACAAACTTCAAATTCAATCACTCGATAAAAAAACTTCCGTTTTCATGAAGTTTTCTCCTAAGATCATTGTTTTTCACTTTCAGTGCAGGGAACACGCGGGGGCATACTTATATTAAATGCCACTCCCAGATTCCTGTGTGTGTGGGGGGGGGGGCAATTTCCCCCTGATGCCCCCCCCCCCTGGATCCGCCAGTGCCAGCAATTACCGCCAATGAGAGACTCTGCCAGACACTTAAAGGAAATAGTTCACCTTCAACATTAGTTTTAAACTGAGATAGCAGTTGTGTAGCCCGTGTTGGGAAGCCCCTATCTGCAAGTTTTCTTGACTGAAAAGACTCTCCAGCCGAATATATTTGAGTTTTTGGCGAAGGAATGCGGTGCTGGCGAAAGAATGTTGTACTGGTTTTAGCCCGGGCAGAGGCTATACCATCAGCCAATCAGCTTGCAGCTGTTGCTAGCAAGCGATCGCCGGCCGCCGGTTGGCACATCTCCAATGCGAGTCTATCTTTACGCGACTACTTTCGAATCTGATTGGCTGAACCATTGTTTACATTCGCGTGACGTCAGGACTCTGACTCGGAGAGTATGCATATAGTTTTAATAAACAATAAAAATTGACGGCCTTCTGTCCTGAATCGGCGCGATATAAGGCCATTTTTGAGAATATAAAAATAAATTGTATTAAAAAATATAATCAAATCGTGTTGGGTAAAAAAAATTCCAAGGTGAACTATTTCCTTTAATGGAATTCATGTTCCCATTTTTCAAATTTGTATAAGCAATTGCGAAAGTTGTGTCATGCTGCGAAGCGGCGCAAAATTTCCCGGTTTTTGACTGTGGATAGCTGGATTTTGACTGCTGCAAAGACAATTTTTACAATTTGACGATACATTGTGAACGCGCGGGGGGGGGGGGGGTACTTGTATTGCATGGGGCATTCAATGGAGTGGGGGGGATTTTCCCCTGATGCCCCCCCCTGGATCTGCCAGTGGCCGAACAGGGACGGATCCAAGGGTAGCCTATCAGCGCCATGGCTTTACCGAAACCACCAAAATCGGCTGAAAATTCACACATTTTAAAGAAATTCTAGGCAATTTGTACAAAGGACAGTATTTGTAATCAATTCATAATGAGAAAAAAAGCAGACGAAATCTCATGTGTTTTGGAATTCTGTCGGACGGCCCCTCAAACCAACTTTTTGGGCCGGTCTGCATCCGCCAGAAGGCCCGAGTCCTTACTTGGAACCCTGACTTAGTAAAACGGCAATGTTAACCTGCCATTGACTGGGGGGAGGGGGAAATATCTCCCCTGACGAATTTTCGCAATACCTCAAAAACCAATAGCGATATCAACGTGACACTTTGGGTACCTTCTCCTACACCACTTTTACGTCTTCTGTGCATAAATGAAGACATTTTGTCGAGATAAAAAATAAAGATATAACGAATTTAGTGACGTCAATACACACGAGTTTGGCGAATTAAAAAAGCTAAACTTTAAGAGATCATACAATGTCTATGTTTTGAGAAAAATGCAATACAAAAACGTCAGAAAATAGTACATGGCAAGGGCTACGAAATACATTCTCAAAATAGTGTTTGATCCGTAACAAATCATTTAAAAGAAATCAATTAAAAAACATTTCTTCGGAGAAATGCCCTAAAAATCAAACATGGCAAATATGTAAAAAATTCACCGCATTTCGAATCTTTATGCATAAAGAGGGGATGTAAAACCAACTTCTCTTAGCAAAGCTGCGTATACTTTCTTTTGAAATAGGAAACGTGTCAATTTGCTGCCCATTTCAGGCGGTTTGGGAGGCTTGGCCGCTTTGCCCCCTCTTGGATCCGCCAGCGGCCAAAACATAAGGGGGGCCGAGCGGGTACCATTGGGGGGGGGGGGGCGAGGGCCACCCCAAAAGTATATACATCCACACCTATACCAACAACTAGAAATGGTACGGACTCAGACATAAAGCTTCCTTGCTCTACTGATAAATATTGCTCGTCACACGCCGTCTATTCACCAGCACGCTTATATAAACACTTTGTCTTCTCCGCTCTCCATTGCACATAATGATCCGAGGTCACCCAGCGCGACCTTTGTGTTACCTTTGCCTGTGGCCGGGAGCGGTAGCGCCGCGTACCGACGATAATGGCCGCTGTAAGCACCAGCGCCGTAACGACGCCAATCAGGACGCCCAGAATTGGTGCCAGCTGCAGTAGATCGACCAGAGATCCTGCCGACATACAAAGACATATACGCACGTACGCACGCACACACGCACGCGCACGCGCACGCGCACGCACACGCACACGCACACGCACACGCACACGCACACGCACACGCACACGCACACGCACACGCACACGCACACGCACACGCACACGCACACGCACACGCACACGCACACGCACACGCACACGCACACGCACACACACACACACACGCACACGCACACGCACACGCACACACACACACACACACACAGCCACACACACACACACACACACACACACACACACACACACACACACACACACACACACACACACACACACACACACACACACACACACACACACACACACACACACATAAATAAATACATATGCATATATTTTAGGTAAATTCACTGATACCAACCACACACATAAACACGCACACACAGACGCAGGTGAAATATGTCCTCGTACACACGTATACATACCTACATCAAGAGAAACTAATTTCGCACGTCTTTCCAGTCCACACATAGATTGACATTGTGCGAGACCCGTAACTGACCGTGGTGCGCCTCGGTTGCCTGCTCGGCAGCCAGTGTGCGTCCGACCAGCGTGGCCACCGCGCTGCTGCCCCGGCTGTTGACTGCGTACACCGACAGTCGGTACTGCTGGCCGGGTCTCAGACCGGTCACTCTCAGTCTGAGGGGAACAGGAGACCAGTCACTCTCAGTCTGAGGGGAACAGGAGACCGGTCACTCTCAGTATGAGAGGAACAGGAGACCAGTCACTCTCAGTCTGAGGGGAACAGGAGACCGGTCACTCTCAGTCTGCGGGGAACAGGGGAACGGCCACTCTCAGTCTGAGGGGAACAGGGGAACGGTCACTCTCAGTCTGAGGGGAACAGGAGACCGGTCACTCTCAGTCTGAGGGGAACAGGAGACCGGTCACTCTCAGTCTGAGGGGAACAGGAGACCGGTCACTCTCAGTATGAGAGGAACAGGAGACCAGTCACTCTCAGTCTGAGGGGAACAGGAGACCGGTCACTCTCAGTCTGAGGGGAACAGGAGACCGGTCACTCTCAGTCTGAGGGGAACAGGAGACCAGTCACTCTCAGTCTGAGGGGAACAGGGGAACGGCCACTCTCAGTCTGAGGGGAACAGGAGACCAGTCACTCTCAGTCTGAGGGGAACAGGAGACCAGTCACTCTCAGTCTGAGGGGAACAGGGGAACGGCCACTCTCAGTCTGAGGGGAACAGGGGAACAGTCACTCTCAGTCTGAGGGGAACAGGAGACCAGTCACTCTCAGTCTGAGGGGAACAGGGGAACGGCCACTCTCAGTCTGAGGGGAACAGGAGACCAGTCACTCTCAGTCTGAGGGGAACAGGAGACCAGTCACTCTCAGTCTGAGGGGAACAGGGGAACGGCCACTCTCAGTCTGAGGGGAACAGGGGAACAGTCACTCTCAGTCTGAGGGGAACAGGGGAACAGTCACTCTCAGTCTGAGGGGAACAGGGGAACGGCCACTCTCAGTCTGAGGGGAACAGGGGAACAGTCACTCTCAGTCTGAGGGGAACAGGGGAACAGTCACTCTCAGTCTGAGGGGAACAGGGGAACGGCCACTCTCAGTCTGAGGGGAACAGGGGAACAGTCACTCTCAGTCTGAGGGGAACAGGAGACCAGTCACTCTCAGTCTGAGGGGAACAGGAGACCAGTCACTCTCAGTCTGAGGGGAACAGGAGACCAGTCACTCTCAGTCTGAGGGGAACAGGGGAACAGTCACTCTCAGTCTGAGGGGAACAGGAGACCAGTCACTCTCAGTCTGAGGGGAACAGGAGACCGGTCACTCTCAGTATGAGAGGAACAGGAGACCGGTCACTCTCAGTCTGAGGGGAACAGGAGACCAGTCACTCTCAGTCTGAGGGGAACAGGGGAACAGTCACTCTCAGTCTGAGGGGAACAGGAGACCAGTCACTCTCAGTCTGAGGGGAACAGGGGAACGGCCACTCTCAGTCTGAGGGGAACAGGGGAACGGCCACTCTCAGTCTGAAGGGAACAGGGGAACAGTCACTCTCAGTCTGAAGGGAACAGGAGACCGGTCACTCTCAGTCTGCGAGGAACAGGAGACCGGTCACTTTCTGTTTGCGGGGAACAGGAGACCGGTCACTCTCAGTCTGCGGGGACAGGAGACCAGTCAGTCTCAGTCTGCGGGGAACATGAGACCGGTCACTCTCAGTCTGAGGGGAACAGGAGACCGGTCACTCTCAGTATGAGAGGAACAGGAGACCGGTCACTCTCAGTATGAGGGGAACAGGAGACCTAGGGAGACCTTAGACCTTAGACTTAACAGGAGACCTTAGACTGGTGTCACGCATGACACTGGGAAGCGAATGTTGCAGGGCGCAAGTGCAGAAACCGTTAGGGAAGGCACTATCCGTACTTGCCTTGGGACAATTAGAAAAACTGACCGAACGGTCAACATTCTGTGGAATGTTCCGGAGCGAGCTAAAGGTTTCTTTCAAAACGTTGGTGGTGCCTGTTTTACCCTGTCGCGTGTGGTTCACTTTTTGCGGAATTTTTAACACAGATGATGGTGGTGTAAATGGTGCATAGATAACCATAGCAGCTGCATTTGATTGCTCAATATGTATTTGTCCAGAATTGTGGGCAGACTTCTTACGTCGAAACGCGCGTAACGCGAATAACGCGTGTTAGTCGCGTATCCCTAAACCAACACCAAAGACGCCAACGGGACAGGATGCAATATGTATGTTGCGATCATGTTTCAGGCAGCCACCGTAGACCTACTGGTATTGAAAACGCTGCACCCCGTCTCGACCCTTGGTCCTTGGTCAGCGTTCACACCGTTATCAGGCTGACATGTCGTCGGCCAAGTTGTGTGTCGACAGTGTCGTTAGCATGCGTCACACGGAATGTAACTTACCAGGAACAGGATACTTGTACCAGCAATTATACCAGTCCTGGCGCATTATTTCCGATTGTTGATCATTCTCGTGCTTCACGGACGCAGGCTGACCACAAGGTGGTGCCATGAACACAAGAATGGTATATTCGTATGGTTACTCTCGGCACCATGGTTCAGGCATGGACGCCGGCTCGGTTACTACTCTCGGCACCATGGTTCAGGCATGGACGCCGGCTCGGTTACTACTCTCGGCACCATGGTTCAGGCATGGACGCCGGCTCGGTTACTACTCTCGGCACCATGGTTCAGGCATGGACGCCGGCTCGGTTACTTCTCTCGGCACCATGGTTCAGGCATGGACGCCGGCTCGGTTACTTCTCTCGGCACCATGGTTCAGGCATGGACGCCGGCTTTAAACCAAACTTGCAATCCTGGGCAAGTTCTTTCCAATCTGTGCGAAGACACGAGGTTTTAACGCTAGCCAGTCTGAGAATGGGTTATACATATATTACACGAAACCATATTTTATCACACGTTGGAGATCGAGCCATTTGCAACCATTGCAATGAAACAATGACTATATAACACCGTTGGATAACTTGTCCAACTTCCGCCACCATCGCATCCCTCTTGCTCAATACGCAGAGGCCAACACTACTATTCCTCTATCTGTTCCAACATTGCTCGGAGACGAGCATCCCACTCTTCCCAAACTTCTATCGGCATATGTTGGCTTTCGGCGGTCCGGTTCTGCGCAAGTGATCGGCAGACAGGCGTGTTTTGGCTCGACAAACAGCTTGTACCGCTAGGCGCTACGTCCATCCGCCAGCATAGTTACTGGGTGACCTATGCACGCCACGAGCCGATGAGAGACGTTCTGAGTAGAGATCACGGTGCTCCTCACGATCGACATATCGGCGACACCCGTGTGACACCGTGTGACACCGTGTGACACCGTGTGACACCGTATGACACCGTATGACACCGTATGACACCGTATGACACCGTATGACACCGTGTGGCTCCGTGTGACACCGTGTGACACCGTGTGACACCGTGTGACACCGTGTGAAAATGTGTACACCGCCAAACACGATACGATACTCCACACTTCGTTGAGCCGCACCATGCATGCATGCGGCGTCAAACACGAACAGCATGCTCACCGCGCGAGCCGAGTCACCGTGCTGGGGTATGTATGTCAGTGAAGCCAGCAGCTCACACTGGTACGACACTGCCTTACCGGTCATTACCCTCCTCCTGACCGCTCTCCTGGACCGATTACGTCGCTATGTAGGTACGTCTCCACCCGCACCGTACGTGTAGTCGCGCAATTCTATCACTATCGCGTCAGTGCGCCACCCCGCGCACCCACGCGGTCCGTGGCTGACTGTTCCGCGGTCACCACACCTCTCCTCTGTCATGTCGTACCGACCGCCGGCACGCCTCGTACCGCGAGCGCTCACTCCGTCCGCCGGCACGCCGCGTACCACGAGCGCTCACTCCGTCCGCCGGCACGCCGCGTACCACGAGCGCTCACTCCGTCCGCCGGCACGCCTCGTACCACGCGCGCGCGCTCACTCCGTTTGATGCTCCTAACCGCCGGTAAGGTACCTTATCACTGATGTACAGCTGGTATATGGCATCATTAGCGAAGATGTTTTTAAATGCACATAAAGTGGCAGAGTGTTGTTTTCCATTTCGGGGCCGGTCGGTCACTAATCAAGGCCGCCATTGCTGCCCGCTGATGAAGGCCGCCATTGCTGCCCGCTGATGAAGGCCGCCATTGCTGTCCGAGTGTGTCACGATTACGATATATTGAATACTTAATTACCCTCATTAGGTTATTCGCGTCAATTAAAAAAACACACATTGACAAACCAATGACTAGAGGCGCATCACATTGCAGCATATAATTATGACTAGGTAACGAAACAATATGGATGCTTCTCTACATGGCTCTGACGCCATGACTAACTACATAGGTGTTGTTCAGAAAAGTCGTGTAATCACTGAAGAAAATTGATTTACAATTGAAAAGTTGCTTACTTTATTCAGGACGACTTTTTAAGAAAGCGTCTCAACAATGATGAGGCAGGAAATGTATGTATTTGCGTAATGTAAGTGCCATTGTTTGGCTTTATTGTAATAACTTAAAAGTGCAATTGTTATAAAGTGAGGTTTCTAAAGGCGTCTTTGAATCGCACATTTCCTGCGAGTATGCCATTGTTGACTACATCTTTGAACTTTTGACGTTTGATGTGAGAAGCTTTACATTTGCGTTAACAGCTGTAGTAATTTTGAATTGAATATAAAACAACAGAGGGCAATGCACCTTAAGTTTTAAGTCACCCAAGTGAACTTTCGTTCCTTTGTATTTCCTCAGCCTTAATTTTTTGTATAGTTCACTGAATCAGAACATATGAATGTTTATGCAATGGCTAAATTCAGAAACGGTCTGAAAGGGCACAAACTTGTTCCGTCTGAAAACATTCCTTCCAAGCGGGTGAGCGAAATGTAAACAAGCATCACACAGATGCGAATGCCAACCTTTGCGATTCTGATTGGTTGTTGAAAATGTATTGCGGATATAGACCAGGACTGAATGGTACCACTAGAGAACGTGCATGCAACGGATAAAATGGCGTTATATATTACAGTGGGTTTCTGAAATACGGCCTGTGTTCGACATAGATGTAATCTGGCTCCAAGAAAATAAGCGTAAAAGGAGGCAGTCTTCCTTTCAAAACCGCAGTATGAGTGTACCACAATATGGCATCGTACCGTTACCAGCATACTAACCAGCGACTGCCGGTTACCACTCGTCCGTATTCAGTGGCCACTACCGTGTATCCATTCGCCAGGATCAAGGCTTTATCAACCAGCGTGCTGGTGTACGCCTACCAATAGCTGGGAACTGGAAACCCAACAAAATTACATTTAAACGAGCACAAGTCTCGATGGCGGTATCGATCAACAAGGGTTCCCAGAAGAGTCTTCTGCATCGGAAATCCGCCGAGCCGAAGGAAGTTTCCGGGAGATGTGTTTGTTCAGAGCGTGGACTTAGCGCCGGATAAAATTTTCGACTGATTTGCATTCGAGAGGTGATGAGGCCATTTCCGCGGCGCCATCCAATCATGTCATTATGCCAGAATGAGTGCGCTGTCAATTGGATACTAATGTAGGGCAATACCCTATATATCATCCGTAGACCTGTTTTTAACGCTCCAGTTGCTCTGGAGATAATTCGATCATTTACCGTAACCATCTTCGTTCGCTTTTGGCACTTCATAACAGCATCTGAAATAACTGTTATTATACGCACATTTGATTGATTTCCTGATAATCAAAGCACAACAGTAAATATGTTATCAGACGATACAAACATTATCACTTACGTAAAACATCTGCTCTGATTTGAATACGCTCGCGCCGTCTCGTCAATCACTTTGACTCCTGTTCCTCGTCTCCGTGGACACTCATGACTCCATGATTCACAGTGGTCGGCTACTGACCGTGTGCTGGTGGAAGTGCCGTCAGTTATCGCACTGACAGCACTTACGCAAGCACAGTGAATAGTACTGACGTAGCTGACATCTGTGATCACCTGGGAGTGGGACTGAGCGAACTGACGTCAGAGATAAACTGGTACTGACGTGGCTGACGTTAATGACCATCTGGGACTGACGGAGCCGACATCAGCGCTCACCTGGGACTGACGGAGCTGAAGTTGTTGTGTAATCGACTCTCACTAGAGCTGCAGACCTCTATCCGAAACATCTGTCTCGAGCCGCCATCGAACCCCGGCTGACAGCGCACCAGCAGACTGGAGCTGGTACGACTGGTGACGTCACAGTCCGACGGAGGGTCCGGCACGTCTGACGGAATACCGGCAGACACGGCTGTCAGTCCTGACGACATAACTCACCATCAAACGATGTCACAGGACGAAAGAGGAGCGAATATGTTGCGTAGATGTGTTTTCCAGCACTTGCAGACCAAATCACATTTTATTAAACGGTGCAGAACCCCTCCCCCCGTTTGTTGAACACTGTTACATCTGTCAGTTTCATGACGTCAGGTACCTGACATTTTTTCACGTCACATACCTGCCCGTTGTATTGCGTCATATATCTGCTGGTTTTATGACGTCACATACCTGCCGGTTTGATGACGTAGACGCATGGTTTCTGCTGTTCGCCGAGTGCGTTGGTGGCCCAGCAGAGCAGCGTTCCGAACTCAGACGGCAGCCGCGGTGTGTAGCTGAGGGCGCTCCCGTTCAGCAGGCTCCTGCTGAACTCCTGCTGGGGTAGCAGCGCGTCTGCAGAGGTGACGCCAGGGAAATGGGGCGATCGGAGATACGAGATTAAAGGCAGTATATGAAGCATGTCGTGAAAGGACGCACAAGAAGGAGAACGCAAAGCACGGTTAAATCCGTGCTCGGCAAGGCTGCAAATTTCTCCCAAACAGAAACAGAAGTCTTGTTAGCATCATATGGTCCACTGTGTTTGTTTCTCTTCTTCTTTTCTTATCGTTGCGTGACGCAAAGCATTTGTAAAGGTTAGCGAACTTTTGTAACTAGCGTTCTGCCTTCCTAATGCATTTAGTTCTTCTTCGGGTAAATTCAGACTTAAAAAAACTGGTGTAGCGCAGCAAATTGAGCGGTGATGGATAATCTCCTGTCAGAAACGTCATAAGTGCGCGCAACTTTTGTCTACATCTGTTTTTGATGTGTAGGGCTACCAAGACTAGCCATCAACTCAAACTGCCCGGCTGTGCTAACACGAATGGAACAACGCAGTTTCGCTGCTGCAATGGAGGTCTTTCAAGTCAGTGCTCTAATGAACACAACCAATACATTGCGAAACACCGACATGTCGTGTCACAGTTTTATCAATCTATTTTCCTTCAAGTCGAGACATTATTCAGCAGCTAATTCCCAGAGTAAACAACAAATCGTTATCGTGTCTGGGTTTTGTTTGTCAAATCATCGTAGGCATTATCCAGTTCAATTTCACTACTGAACAGAGCAATCGATATTACTATTTGATAAGTGTCTGTCTGTCTTTCTGTCTATATGTCTGTCTATCTGTCTGTTTATCCGGCACCGCTCAGTTTATTCAGTTCAAAAATCCCAGTTAATTCACGTGCTGAATTGGTGCGGATACCTCCATCCCGGAGATGCCAGCTAATCGTCCAGCGGAGCGGACGGGTTAGCACTAGTATTACCTATTTTCCAATAACAGGGCGGTCGTATGACGGCAATCCTGTGAGAATATGCATGTTGCTACCGGTCTACTGAGCTACTTAGTATACCTGAGCTGTTGAAGCTCCACCTGTACTGGAGCGGCTCCGGGAATGAGGTGACGCCACAGGTGACGTTCAGCTTGTCTCCCCGCGCCGCCTCCAGCACAGTTGGAGTGTCAGACGCACACACCGGCACGTCTGAAATACAAACAACACAACAGCACTGTCAAACACACATGACACATCGGCAAGTCTGAAATACAAACAACACAACAGCACTGTCAAACACACATGACACATCGGCAAGTCTGAAGTATAAACAACACAACAGCACTGTCAAACACATCGGCACGTCTGAAATACAAACAACACAACAGCACTGTCAAACACACATGACACACCGGCACGTCTGAAATACAAACAACACACAGCACTGTCAAACACACATGACACATCGGCACGTCTGAAGTACAAACAACACAACAGCACTGCCAAACACATCGGCACGTCTGAAATACAAACAACACAACAGCACTGTCAAACACACATGACACATCGGCAAGTCTGAAGTATAAACAACACAACAGCACTGTCAAACACATCGGCACGTCTGAAATTCAAACAACACAACAGCACTGTCAAACACACATCCAGGGGTGGAAAAAGTTCCGACTCGCCAACGTACGTCAGTGACAGCAACAGGTGCGATGAGACAGCAAACCGCCTACGGATTCATGCATTTTCAGAGACATGACTTCTAAAATATGAAAACTTAGACAACAATCCTACTAATTTTGACTCAGTAATTGACATCAAGCATAACCCATCTCCCATACCTGTCTGTTAAATTAGTAAGTATTTTAATTTAGCTGCAGCATCCATTGACCTCCGACATTCCTGCTGGCCTTTGGAAGCGCCACCCGAGTCGTGAGTTTATCGGTGGGTCTGGCGAGTCTGTGGCAATTGTGGTGCTGCTGTATAAGACAGCGACAATTGCGGTGCTTGGTTCACAGCTTCCTTCTATTCCTACAACATTACAGTGACGTCACTGGTTTTGCTATCTGATTTGATTGTATTTTAACATCTATTTCCGTGAATTATACCACTTTTTAGTTAGTTACACACTGCAGAACTGCTAGTAACGTGTTCCTTCAGCTAACATCTAACTTGTGTGAGATAATAAGCCAGCAGCTGGGCACCCACCTATAAGGACTGCATGAACATAAAGACTCGCCGAATGGATCGTTAGTCCCTCAAATTGAAGTGTCTTACGCTTTTCGCTAACAAGTGAACCATTCGAACTGACAGGACAAGACCTTGGATTAAATTGGTTTGGGCCACAGCCTTGGCAAGGTCCTATATCTGTCCAAGCCATGATGCTATAGCCTCATGGCTTGGACCTTTAGCGGTGGGTATTTTAATTTTGACCATATTTTGTTCGCGGTAAATAAATACTGCTAGGGTGCTATCGGTGTCACACGGGTAATAAGTGCGTATTACTTTGATTTCGTTTATCTCGATAGCTTGATTGCGAAAAGCTGAAGATGGGTAAAGCTAAAAAGAAAATAACTCTAGTAGTTGAGGAAGAAGCGAAGCTCCCGCCAAACAGGCGGCCTCAAGCTTGTGGCCGCTGTCCATACGAGGGCTAGTACAAGGCGATCCATACGATACGAGGGCGAGTACAAGGCGATCCATACGAGGGCGAGTACAAGGCGATCCATACGATACGAGGGCGAGTACAAGGCGATCCATACGAGGGCGAGTACAAGGCGATCCATACGATACGAGGGCGAGTACAAGGCGATCCATACGAGGGCGAGTACAAGGCGATCCATACGATACGAGGGCTAGTACAAGGCGATCCATACGAGGGCGAGTACAAGGCGATCCATACGATACGAGGGCGAGTACAAGGCGATCCATACGAGGGCGAGTACAAGGCGATCCATACGAGAGAATGTAAAGCAACATAACGAGCATAAGCACCCTGGATTGGCACTTCAATTAAGGAACAAAGCATTTGCCATTTGGTGTTGGAGATGCTTATGAGCACTTGGTAAGGCAGAGAAGCAGCGAAACTGGAAGAGATGTTTCTGCACCACTGCACTGGTAATACCAGGTAATACAATTTATATTTGCTTTGCCATACATTGTGTTACATTCCCTTATTATTTTTTAATTGAAATATGTTCAGAAGAAGTTTGTCAGTGTCATCCAGTATTTGGTGTAAATGTCCACTTGTCATGTCATGTTTCACTTAATATTCACAACAGACTTGTGCCTGGATCCCGAAGTTGGATCTGAGATCCCAGTGGACTAATCCGCATAAAATGCATACAGATATTGGATCCCAGTGGATCCCTCTGCGTAAAATGCATGAAGATCCTCCTGGATCCCTCTGCGTAAATCGTAGATGCCACGGCATAAGTATATATATATATATATATATATATATATATATATATATATATATATATATATATATATATATATATATATATATATATATATCAGGATCTGGGATCTTCGTGGATCCCTCATGTTATTGTGTAACTGCATCTGGTGTCCCATGTAGATCCCGTGACACAGGACACATATCCGGATCTCAGCTGGATCCTGGGATCTAGGCACATGTCTGGGCATACCATATTGCAAAATATTGATGCCAAATGCTCTGACGTCACCCTGGGGGTCGTTTCTCCCTCGTGGGTAAACCTTATTAGTAAAGGAATCTTGGTATGTAGTCCAGACTTGTGCCTGGATCCTGAAGTTGGATCTGGGACCCCAGTGGATCCATTGGCATAAAATACATGATCTGGGATCCTCCTGAATCCCTTGGCATAAAATGTAGATCCCACGGCATACAATATATCAGAATCTGGGATCTTTGTAGATCCCTCTGCTTATTGTGTATCTGGTGTCCCATGTGGATCCCAGGACATATATTGTTTAGTCACCGAGACGTGAAAAAAAAGATTTTGAGAGTAATTGGCCATAAGAGCGCGACAAATAGAAGTGAGTCAGCCTGGCTCTTTGTAGGTGCCAGCATCAATATTGTTCACCTCTGCACACATCGGCACGTCTGAAGTACAAACAACACTGACACTGTCACTGCAGCACTGTCAGCAGCACAGCAGCACTGTCTGTGTCAGCACTGCCAAACACACACACACACTCACATCGATACGTCTGAAATGCAGACAATAGCTTACCAACGCTGTCAAACACACACTATGATACGTTTGAGAAAAGATAAAAAATCTGAAAAAAACAGAAATACATCATCACGGTCAGACACAAACAGAGGCCACAGTGGTACATTTGAACCACACACAGCAAGCAATCAACAGTGATGACGCAGCTAGCTCGCCGCTTTTCAACTACGTCTTACGCTGCACGCGCAGTGTGACTGGGCGACTCTCGGTGGTTCCCAGGAGGTTGGTGGCCTGACACATGTAGTCGCCGGAGCTGTGGGCCTGCACGTTGGCCAGTACCAGCTCTCGGCTGCCGTTCTGAGCCGCCTGAGCCGCCTCGCGGGACTGCTCCGGCAGCCACCGGGTCTGGAACAATGCTTCAGCCATCAATAATAGAGTGGACCGGCGTCTGTGTCACATATTTCAGCCCACAACTGGTATAAATACCTAATTTGCGATGTTGAAAGTCCCGAGAGAGGAGTTGCGAAGAAAATCGAAAGAACAAAAACAGTTGTGCTGGTTGGAGTGAAACGTTAACTAAAAAAACGTAATGATTAGCACATGACAAAATATTAACACATAACCCGCGCACTGCAGGGGGTTGATTTCCGCCCCCTCAGGTTTTTCAAAGATAGCGAAAAAACGGCGGCGCGCAGTGCCGCCGAGTTTTGGCACACCTGTTATGACATCAATTGCGCACACTTTGAGAAAAAAATAACCTCGGGTCATCTCAGGTCAGGTCACCAGACCAGGTCAAGTGACCCCACCTCCAATTTTTTTGCAGTTGTGCCAAAGCCAGAGTTTTTCACCGATTAGTTTGAAACTTACAGGATGTCATGATGGCATAAGTACTTACAATTCATATATTTCAGAATTTTGATATCGGTGACTTAAGGTCAGGTCAATTTCGTAACCTCTCCATAATAAGTCAATGGGGAAATATACAAATGCTTCCTATTTCAAGGATATGTATGATATTAGTCCAATTAATTCTGGATCATGTTATTATAGGATATTCTTGATGATCCAAGTGTAATTTTTGTTCAGTAACCCCTATTGGGTCATTTGAGGTCATGCGAGGTCACCATCACTTTTTTGTCAATAACTCCCGACATAGTGAAGATAGAGAAGTAAAACAGACATCAATGTGTTTGTCTCGTCGAGATACGTCTTCCCATATGCAACATGACCTACTTGGGTCACCACTTGACCTTGACCTAAGGTCAAATTTTTAAGTTGACTTAACAAGGTCACCATGTACATCATTCGAATTGCCTTGACAAGATAAACACAATGGCGTAAACAGTTTTCCGTTATCTTTATTAAGTAAAAAGTTAATAGCAAAAACAATTTCTCAAAAAACGGATTTTTTCTTCTTCTTTTTGACCTCTGGGGCCTCAAATATTGACCTGATATCAAATCTGAGGGATCTTTAGCGATTGCAAATTTCACTGGCTGACGTTTGCTTTTTTCCGTTTGTTTCTAACTAGCATCGTTTCTGAGATATATGGGAATTTCTGGAGCGATGTCCTAAAACAGGAAAAACTGGAAAATGTGACCTTTGATGACCTCTGGTCCCTTCAATTTTACCTGACCTAAAAGAACACCGAAATACTTTCGATAGAACATGTATCAAGCTATCAAACGCCTTTTTCCGCTTTTCGCTACGTAGCGTAGTTTTCGAGATCTCGGGGGGGGGGGGAATCAACCCCCTGCAGTTCGTGTTCGGCGCAAAGCCCCTGCAGTGCGCGGGATTAACCTTTTTCACGAACGATTATTGCATTGAAAAGTTTCTGAAAAGTCTCTGAAAATAAAAGTACTAAGCATAAAAGTATTAAATAGCCGTTTTCACGAAGGGTTATTGCGCTGAAAAGTTTCTGAAAAGTTTCTGAAAAGTTTCTGAAAAGTTTCTGAAAAGTTTCTGAAAAGTTTATGAGAAGTTTTGGTATTGAAGTCTTAGTATATATTACACATTCCAAGAAATCGATTACTGATTTAGGCGATATTATCACTATTCAATAGTTATGGAAACATGTATTGAGCTTATAACAAGTTGATGATACAACATTGGCTGTTTTTAAAGAACATATGCGTCTAGAGTCCATTCGTTCAGTTTAGCATACCGTCATGCTAGTTACTAAATCTGTCAGCGTCATGGATTACAAGTCTGTCTGCGCATGTGCAGTGAGATGCCAGCATAGATTCGCCGCCGCTTTCGACCCGCGTGCCGCACGTACATAGACAAAGCCAAGCCGCACAGGCCGGCCGCCGGATTGGGCCGGATTGAGCGAGTCCATTGCGTCCAATCGCGTCACGCGTCATAGAATGATATGAATCTTTCTGAAGTTTTGACAAGTTTAAGTCGGTGAAGATGATCACAACTGACCTATCAATACTTATCTTGCTAATTACCACCAAAACCGCAATTTTGTCAACTTATTATATTCTTACCAATATATAACCAAATTCTCAGGGACATTTCAAGCCAAAAATCGCATGTAAAAGTTGTGTAGTTAAGGAATAGATCGTCAAACTAAGACCTCTATACCAAAACTTGTTAAAACTTTTCAGAAACTTTTCAGAATCTTTCAGCGCAATAATCCTTCGTGAAAACTGCTAGTATAAAAGTCTTATAAAAGTCTTAAAACGAGCCGTTTTAAGACTTTTGTAAGACTTTTATTCTTAAGATTTTTATACTAGCCGTTTTCAATTAGCATTATTGTGCGAAACTTTTTAAAACTTTTTAAAAGGTTTTGAAAAGTTTCGACGATCCATTACTTAACTACACAACTTTTACATGCGATCTTTGGCTAGAAATGTCCCTCAGAATTGTGTAATATTTTGGTAAGAATATAATATGTTGACAAAATTGCGGTTTGGTGGTAATTAGTAAGTATTGATAGGTCAGTTGTGATCTCCACCGACTGAAACTTTACGAAACTTCAGAATGATTCAGAAAGATTCTGTGACGTTTGACGCTATTGGACGCTATATACTCGCCCAATCCGGCGGCCGGACTGTGCGGCTTGGCTTTGTCCATGTGCGAGTGGCACGCGGGTCGGAAGCGGCGGTGAATCGATGATGGCACATCACTGCTCATGCGCAGACCGACCTGTGATCCATGACGCTGTCAGATGTAGTAACTAGTATGACGGTATGCTAAACTGAACGAATGGACTCTAGACGCATATTTTCTTTAAAAACGGCCAATTTATATCATAAACTTGTTATGAGCTCAATACATGTTTCCATAACTATTGAAGAGTGATACCTAGTGCTAATCCGTCCGCTCCGCTGGACGATTAGCTGGCATTTCCGGGATGGAGGTATCCGCACCAATTCAGCACGTTAATTAACTGGACTGGAACTACTGGAACTGCATAGGACATACAATTACCTATTACCCGTCAAGGGATCACCGCCCCACCAACTCCGGTGCGTCGGTGACTTATCCCATCTCCCACATATGTCCTATGCATAGCTAGCTGGCATCTCCGGGATGGAGGTATCCGCACCAATTCAGCACGTGAATTAACTGGGACTTTTAAACTGAACAAACTGAGCGGTGCCGGATAGACAGACAGACAGACAGACAGACAGACAGACAGACAGACAGACAGACAGACAGACAGACAGACAGACAGACAGACAGACAGACAGACAGACAGACAGACAGACAGACAGACAGACAGACAGACAGACAGACAGACAGACAGACAGACAGACAGACAGACAGACAGACAGACAGACAGACAGACAGACAGACAGACAGACAGACAGACAGACAGACAGACAGACAGACAGACAGACAGACAGACAGACAGACAGACAGACAGACAGACAGACAGACAGACAGACAGACAGACAGACAGACAGACAGACAGACAGACAGACAGACAGCCAGCCAGCCAGCCAGCCAGACAGCCAGACAGCCAGACAGCCAGACAGCCAGACAGCCAGACAGCCAGACAGCCAGACAGCCAGACAGCCAGACAGCCAGACAGCCAGACAGCCAGACAGCCAGACAGCCAGACAGCCAGACAGCCAGACAGCCAGACAGCCAGCCAGCCAGCCAGACAGCCAGACAGCCAGACAGCCAGACAGCCAGACAGCCAGACAGCCAGACAGCCAGACAGCCAGACAGCCAGACAGCCAGACAGCCAGACAGCCAGACAGCCAGACAGCCAGACAGCCAGACAGCCAGACAGCCAGACAGCCAGACAGCCAGACAGCCAGACAGCCAGACAGCCAGACAGCCAGACAGCCAGACAGCCAGACAGCCAGACAGCCAGACAGCCAGACAGCCAGACAGCCAGACAGCCAGACAGCCAGACAGCCAGACAGCCAGACAGCCAGACAGCCAGACAGCCAGACAGCCAGACAGCCAGACAGCCAGACAGCCAGACAGCCAGACAGCCAGACAGCCAGACAGCCAGACAGCCAGACAGCCAGACAGCCAGACAGCCAGACAGCCAGACAGCCAGACAGCCAGACAGCCAGACAGCCAGACAGCCAGACAGCCAGACAGCCAGACAGCCAGACAGCCAGACAGCCAGACAGCCAGACAGCCAGACAGCCAGACAGCCAGACAGCCAGACAGCCAGACAGCCAGACAGCCAGACAGCCAGACAGCCAGACAGCCAGACAGCCAGACAGCCAGACAGCCAGACAGCCAGACAGCCAGACAGCCAGACAGCCAGACAGCCAGACAGCCAGACAGCCAGACAGCCAGACAGCCAGACAGACAGACAGCCAGACAGACAGACAGACAGACAGACAGACAGACAGACAGACAGACAGACAGACAGACAGACAGACAGACAGACAGACAGACAGACAGCCAGACAGACAGACAGCCAGACAGACAGACAGACAGCCAGACAGACAGCCAGACAGACAGCCAGACAGACAGCCAGACAGACAGCCAGACAGCCAGACAGACAGCCAGACAGCCAGACAGCCAGACAGCCAGACAGACAGCCAGCCAGACAGACAGCCAGACAGACAGCCAGACAGACAGCCAGCCAGACAGACAGACAGCCAGACAGACAGACAGCCAGACAGACAGCCAGACAGACAGCCAGACAGACAGCCAGACAGCCAGACAGCCAGACAGCCAGACAGACAGACAGCCAGACAGACAGACAGCCAGACAGCCAGACAGCCAGACAGCCAGACAGCCAGACAGCCAGACAGCCAGACAGCCAGACAGCCAGACAGCCAGACAGCCAGACAGCCAGACAGCCAGACAGCCAGACAGCCAGACAGCCAGACAGCCAGACAGCCAGACAGCCAGACAGCCAGACAGACAGCCAGACAGCCAGACAGACAGACAGACAGCCAGACAGCCAGACAGCCAGACAGCCAGACAGCCAGCCAGCCCGCCAGCCAGCCCGCCCGCCAGCCAGCCCGCCCGCCCGCCAGCCAGCCAGCCAGCCAGCCCGCCAGCCCGCCAGCCAGCCAGCCAGCCAGCCAGCCAGCCAGCCAGCCAGCCAGCCAGCCAGCCAGCCAGCCAGCCAGCCAGCCAGCCAGCCAGCCAGCCAGCCAGCCAGCCAGCCAGCCAGCCAGCCAGCCAGCCAGCCAGCCAGCCAGCCAGCCAGCCAGCCAGCCAGCCAGCCAGCCAGCCAGCCAGCCAGCCAGCCAGCCAGCCAGCCAGCCAGCCAGCCAGCCAGCCAGCCAGCCAGCCAGCCAGCCAGCCAGCCAGCCAGCCAGCCAGCCAGCCAGCCAGCCAGCCAGCCAGCCAGCCAGCCAGCCAGCCAGCCAGCCAGCCAGCCAGCCAGCCAGCCAGCCAGCCAGCCAGCCAGCCAGCCAGCCAGCCAGCCAGCCAGCCAGCCAGCCAGCCAGCCAGCCAGCCAGCCAGCCAGCCAGCCAGCCAGCCAGCCAGCCAGCCAGCCAGCCAGCCAGCCAGCCAGCCAGCCAGCCAGCCAGCCAGCCAGCCAGCCAGCCAGCCAGCCAGCCAGCCAGCCAGCCAGCCAGCCAGCCAGCCAGCCAGCCAGCCAGCCAGCCAGCCAGCCAGCCAGCCAGCCAGCCAGCCAGCCAGCCAGCCAGCCAGCCAGCCAGCCAGCCAGCCAGCCAGCCAGCCAGCCAGCCAGCCAGCCAGCCAGCCAGCCAGCCAGCCAGCCAGCCAGCCAGCCAGCCAGCCAGCCAGCCAGCCAGCCAGCCAGCCAGCCAGCCAGCCAGCCAGCCAGCCAGCCAGCCAGCCAGCCAGCCAGCCAGCCAGCCAGCCAGCCAGCCAGCCAGCCAGCCAGCCAGCCAGCCAGCCAGCCAGCCAGCCAGCCAGCCAGCCAGCCAGCCAGCCAGCCAGCCAGCCAGCCAGCCAGCCAGCCAGCCAGCCAGCCAGCCAGCCAGCCAGCCAGCCAGCCAGCCAGCCAGCCAGCCAGCCAGCCAGCCAGCCAGCCAGCCAGCCAGCCAGCCAGCCAGCCAGCCAGCCAGCCAGCCAGCCAGCCAGCCAGCCAGCCAGCCAGCCAGCCAGCCAGCCAGCCAGCCAGCCAGCCAGCCAGCCAGCCAGCCAGCCAGCCAGCCAGCCAGCCAGCCAGCCAGCCAGCCAGCCAGCCAGCCAGCCAGCCAGCCAGCCAGCCAGCCAGCCAGCCAGCCAGCCAGCCAGCCAGCCAGCCAGCCAGCCAGCCAGCCAGCCAGCCAGCCAGCCAGCCAGCCAGCCAGCCAGCCAGCCAGCCAGCCAGCCAGCCAGCCAGCCAGCCAGCCAGCCAGCCAGCCAGCCAGCCAGCCAGCCAGCCAGCCAGCCAGCCAGCCAGCCAGCCAGCCAGCCAGCCAGCCAGCCAGCCAGCCAGCCAGCCAGCCAGCCAGCCAGCCAGCCAGCCAGCCAGCCAGCCAGCCAGCCAGCCAGCCAGCCAGCCAGCCAGCCAGCCAGCCAGCCAGCCAGCCAGCCAGCCAGCCAGCCAGCCAGCCAGCCAGCCAGCCAGCCAGCCAGCCAGCCAGCCAGCCAGCCAGCCAGCCAGCCAGCCAGCCAGCCAGCCAGCCAGCCAGCCAGCCAGCCAGCCAGCCAGCCAGCCAGCCAGCCAGCCAGCCAGCCAGCCAGCCAGCCAGCCAGCCAGCCAGCCAGCCAGCCAGCCAGCCAGCCAGCCAGCCAGCCAGCCAGCCAGCCAGCCAGCCAGCCAGCCAGCCAGCCAGCCAGCCAGCCAGCCAGCCAGCCAGCCAGCCAGCCAGCCAGCCAGCCAGCCAGCCAGCCAGCCAGCCAGCCAGCCAGCCAGCCAGCCAGCCAGCCAGCCAGCCAGCCAGCCAGCCAGCCAGCCAGCCAGCCAGCCAGCCAGCCAGCCAGCCAGCCAGCCAGCCAGCCAGCCAGCCAGCCAGCCAGCCAGCCAGCCAGCCAGCCAGCCAGCCAGCCAGCCAGCCAGACGGACAGACGGACAGACGGACAGACGGACAGACGGACAGACGGACAGACGGACAGACGGACAGACGGACAGACGGACAGACGGACAGACGGACAGACGGACAGACGGACAGACGGACAGACGGACAGACGGACAGACGGACAGACGGACAGACGGACAGACGGACAGACGGACAGACGGACAGACGGACAGACGGACAGACGGACAGACGGACAGACGGACAGACGGACAGACGGACAGACGGACAGACGGACAGACGGACAGACGGACAGACGGACAGACGGACAGACGGACAGACGGACAGACGGACAGACGGACAGACGGACAGACGGACAGACGGACAGACGGACAGACGGACAGACGGACAGACGGACAGACGGACAGACGGACAGACGGACAGACGGACAGACGGACAGACGGACAGACGGACAGACGGACAGACGGACAGACGGACAGACGGACAGACGGACAGACGGACAGACGGACAGACGGACAGACGGACAGACGGACAGACGGACAGACGGACAGACGGACAGACGGACAGACGGACAGACGGACAGACGGACAGACGGACAGACGGACAGACGGACAGACGGACAGACGGACAGACGGACAGACGGACAGACGGACAGACGGACAGACGGACAGACGGACAGACGGACAGACGGACAGACGGACAGACGGACAGACGGACAGACGGACAGACGGACAGCCGGACAGCCGGACAGCCGGACAGCCGGACAGCCGGACAGCCGGACAGCCGGACAGCCGGACAGCCGGACAGCCGGACAGCCGGACAGCCGGACAGCCGGACAGCCGGACAGCCGGACAGCCGGACAGCCGGACAGCCGGACAGCCGGACAGCCGGACAGCCGGACAGCCGGACAGCCGGACAGCCGGACAGCCGGACAGCCGGACAGCCGGACAGCCGGACAGCCGGACAGCCGGACAGCCGGACAGCCGGACAGCCGGACAGCCGGACAGCCGGACAGCCGGACAGCCGGACAGCCGGACAGCCGGACAGCCGGACAGCCGGACAGCCGGACAGCCGGACAGCCGGACAGCCGGACAGCCGGACAGCCGGACAGCCGGACAGCCGGACAGCCGGACAGCCGGACAGCCGGACAGCCGGACAGCCGGACAGCCGGACAGCCGGACAGCCGGACAGCCGGACAGCCGGACAGCCGGACAGCCGGACAGCCGGACAGCCGGACAGCCGGACAGCCGGACAGCCGGACAGCCGGACAGCCGGACAGCCGGACAGCCGGACAGCCGGACAGCCGGACAGCCGGACAGCCGGACAGCCGGACAGCCGGACAGCCGGACAGCCGGACAGCCGGACAGCCGGACAGCCGGACAGCCGGACAGCCGGACAGCCGGACAGCCGGACAGCCGGACAGCCGGACAGCCGGACAGCCGGACAGCCGGACAGCCGGACAGCCGGACAGCCGGACAGCCGGACAGCCGGACAGCCGGACAGCCGGACAGCCGGACAGCCGGACAGCCGGACAGCCGGACAGCCGGACAGCCGGACAGCCGGACAGCCGGACAGCCGGACAAACGGACAGACGGACAGACGGACAGACGGACAGACGGACAGACGGACAGACGGACGCTTATCAAATAGTAATATAGATATCGCCTAAATCAGTAATTTAGTTCTTGGAATGTATAATATGCTAAGACTTTTATACCAAAACTTTTAAAAAACATTTCAGAACTTTTCAGAATCTTTCACCGCAATAATCCTTCGTGAAAACGGCTGCTAAGACTTTTATACCAAAACTTTTCAAACGACTTTTCAGAAACTCTGCAGAATCTTTTCAGCGCAATAATCATTCGTGAAAACGGCTAGTATCTATAATCAGAATAAAGTCGTGACTAGGTAAGTAGAAAATTTGACAAGGAATACATTAAGCTTTAATGTATTTTTGTTTTCAACTAAGTTAGAACAAAATTATATCCGATATCCTACCAAATTCCTCTCATCTGACCCGTTTTTATCTATGCACAGGGGTGTGTTTATTATCCGTGTAACGATGCTCCGGCACTTAAAAACAGCCCTTGGGCAGTGGACACTGGGCACCCATACTCAAGACACTGCTCAGAACTCACCTGGTGTCTCCAGCGGACCTGGCTGGCGGCCGGCTCGGCCCGGACATTGCAGTGGAGCCGCGCCGTCTGTCCGGCTCTCAGCGGCCTCTCCGGACGGAGCGACAGAGACACCACCGGCGGATCTGACGGACGGAAGGAACAGTGTTAGACGACATATATGACGGAGTGACAGAGACACCACCGGCGGATCTGACGGACGGAAGGAACTGTGTTAGACGACATATAGGACGGAGCGACAGAGACACCACCATCGGATCTGACGGGCGGAAGGAACAGTGTTAGACAACATATAGGACGGAGCGACAGAGACACCACCGTCGGGATTGTGACGGAGGTAATGAATCCAGTGTCACCGGCGGATCTTTCGCACGGAAAAGGCATGCCAGTAGCAGATCTGATGGACAGAAACCGTTTGTCAGGGGCGGATTGGACGGAGAGAAAGTGTCAGTGGCCACAGAAACATTATGGCAGCAGCGGATTTAACGAAGCTTATGCAAACGTTGGAACGTTTTTCATACGCTACGCTTCGGTAAGGCATTCGGTCGAACAAAAATATAAGCTCGGCGGTTGTTTCAGTTTAGCTAGCTTAATATCGCTATTGGTTCGGCACCGACAGCCTCAGTTTAAGCTAATATCCACACAAGTTGGAGCGAGTTTCGAACAGGCAAACAAACTGGTGCTCAGGTCTGCATCCTCCCAAAAAGAAGTTGGAAAAAAACGGTAAGCGAAGTTTTCAGCTAACTGTGAAGGATGAAGTACATTCAATTTTCTTATACATTATTGCACACAATAGTCCTGCTTACATCGCACTAAAAAAAAATCCACTAAATTTCAGATAAGTTGTGTGTAACGATACTTTTTGTAGAATTTCCCTAGGTTTAAAGAGTGATGCGTATCCATGGACGATACATATAATCCATGACCAATCTACTTCCTTATGAACTCATACGCCCTCGTAACACAACGTCCTCGGCTTTCTGTCGCAGCGAGTCAAGGCCGTATAAGAGTAGCGAGTTTCTGTCTGAATTTGTATGTTTTAAGTGGTAGGTAAACCTATCGCTGAAATACTGGCATGGTACAAAATAGTCAGAGCTATTGGGTGTTTGATTGTGCGTTTATATTTCAAGAAAGACGAGAGAAGAGTTCGCTTGTAATTTCACAACAGTGCAGTGGAGCTATTGAGAAGATTCACGGAAATACTGGAACCTATTTTTTAGTATCTATGTGTGTAGCTAATTTGGTTGGTGTTGAGGCTATATATTCTTGCGATTCCAGGTCCTCCATGCAATGGTGGATGATTTGTGGGTGTACCAATAAATACAGTTATGCCGAAAAGTGAAAACCTCTCGTGTCTTCAGTTTTGGAATTGGTTGAGTTTCTGCCCGACCGAGATACACCTTCCGAAATGCTACGGAGTCTAGTTGCCTGATCTGATCACATAACCCAAATCTTGCCACCATATCTAAATCTGCCGAACAGCCCATCGCATGGTGACCATAATGCATCACCAACAGTAAAACAACTTTATTGATTTCAGTCAGCTTTATTGACAAATTGCACAGATGTGGCACAATGTGGCGCTAATGTAGGTGGTTTGGCATCTGGTCACCTCAATGAAGATTGCGCTCCCATCCCTCAACAAGGGTGATAGTTTCCAGAGCATCTTCTGCAAACAAAATGGAAAAATTAAGGTTAATACAATATTAAGGGCATGACAGGACACGGCACGGCACGGCACGGCACAGCGTACAGCCTTAGACACTAAATGTACTCTTAACTTTGGTGCCCACTTATACTGATTGGAATGGTGAGCATAGTGCTATCATGGTCCAGTGTTTATCTAGCTGGTTAATAAATTAATTGCATGACAAAATACACAAATAACTCTGATTCTTACTTCTGCTTTCTTTGTCAAATATTTACCTTATTTTCATTATATTTTTATAGACCCACAATCAAGCAAGCATTTCCATTAAACAATAGACCCACAATCAAGCAAGCATTTCCATTAAACAAATATATGAAACACCTGGTCTGTATTTATTACTGTATACAAAAGTTCATGAACATTATCCTTCACCTCTTCATGATGTACATATATCACTTACCTTGAGTCCTCGAATTTTCCCACCATAAGAAGCACGCACTTGTATAAATAAATAAATTAATAAACCATTAAAAAAGCACAAAAAGGCACACAACGCCTTGTCATATAGCATTGCACAAAGCTCTACTACATTTGTAATTATTGAGTTTGCCTACAGTGTTCTTCTGATGCATTGAGAGCTGATTGGTCGAGAGCATGCGAAATCTGACATAATTTTCATGTAGAAGGGAGCATGGGTGGAGGTTTTTCAAGAAAGTTGGTGAAGCAAAATGCAATTTTGCTTGGTTGTTTTGTTTGGTTGGGGTGAAAATGACCGTTTTATTGCCGTATGACCTCTAAAGCTGACAAGAGTTGGTGGGGCAAAACTCAAAGTTGGTGGCGCAGTGGTCCACCATTTGAATAGGAAACTCCACCTGTGGAAGGGAGCGTATGACATATCGGAAACACATTTGGCAGCCAATCGCCAATCGTTCTTTGCGTTACGCTGCCATATTTAAAGATATGCAGGCATATTCTGGGGATAATACGGGAACGAAACACCGAACAACTATCGGTACACACAGCAAAAATAGTTGTATTCAAAGAAGTTTCTTTCAATCAGAAAGTGTTCTTTTTTGGGCGTTGATTAGAAAATGTAAGCAATTAAATATGGAATGTTTCTTCTGTATATTATCCTGCTTGGAGAATAGCTTTTGGACTTCTAAGGCATGCCTTTTGTGTATAGAGAAATTCTTGATAAAAAGCTGAAAAGTCGTTACACAGAACGTATCTGAAATTTAGTAGCATTTTTTAGTGTTATGTAAACAGGACTAATGATAGAGATGGAAATTTACTTTTAATCGTCGCGTTTTCACTAGACTTCCACGGGCTTCTACTACACTATGCGTAGAGCTAAATCAAATAGATAACCAGCAGACCTCTCAATATATCTTGGCTGCTTACATAAATTCACATAAATATATACAAGTTATCATTACCGGGAACAAAAAGTTGCCAACAGTGGCACATTTGTATCTGATTTATTTCTGCCCCGTTCCGTTCATAACGAGAAGGCGTTGCTAATTTCATGATATGACCACCATCCCACATCTGAAATATGGCAGACGGCGTTCTAAATGACCAGAAGACGAGGCATACCAGGCTCATTTTCCGTTATTACAGACAGTAATCATCACACCACATGCCAAAACTGGCGGCGCGCCATTCTCGCGAGCATCTGCTTGGTCTGGGGCTGCGCTGCTGCAGCTGTTATCTCCTCATCCTCCCCATTCTACCCTGCAGTCTGCAGCACCCTATGGCAGCGGCAGAGCGGCACGGCGCAATCGCAACTCACACTGCACGTGAAGTGTGAGCGCGTCCTCCACGACCTCGTCGCCGGCGGCCGGGTTGGCGGCGCTGCACGTGACCGTTTGACCTTGGTCGGTGACCATGGGCGCGAAGGTGAGATGGGAGACGGTTCCGTTCCCGTCCGGGCTTGGCTGCTGTTGGCCGGCTTGTGTACGGACCGAGCCTATCCGCCAGCTGATGACCGGCTCAGGCTGGGACCCCGTCACCTGACAGGTCAAGGTCACCGACTGACCGGCCACCATAGGCCCAGCTGGCGCCCGCAGGGTCACACTCTCGGGCGGCACTGAAACGGAGAGAGGTGGATCATCAATGTATAACTTAACACTACTGCAACAGAGAGACAGGGATGACAGAGTGGACAACAAAACACAGTGCGCAGGAAAGTAGACCACTAGCATTGTGCGATGTGAAGTTTAAGCAGACGTTAACATTCAAGAGATACACCTCCGTCAATTTCACATTGAGTTGCTTCACCAGCACTGCATTGCTTTCTGCCTCGACCGGCCGCCCGCCACCAAGTGCCATGCTCTGCAACCTGAACCACGGTCACTGGCCGACCGGCCGCGGGGCGATGCGGCTTCTTCTTAGATTCTGCTTAGGCCCACCAGAACTCAGAGCGCGGGACCTTTACCCATGTAGATAAGAAACGCCGGTTGGCATCGAGCCATCGGCTTACTGTACCTAACCTAACGAGCGCATTAAACCACTCGTTCATCAGCGATCATAAGTAGGTACACCAGCGCCAACAGTCAATAGCCACTACACTAGCAACCAGCCGGTGGGACGAATGCCTGTCAGGTAGGCTGTATCGTATGACATGGCTGCAATGCGGATCTTGCCCGCATGCGTCCTGTAGGATAGGCTGTACCGCATGACATGGCTGCAATGCGGAACTTGCCCGCATGCGGCCTGTATGATAGGCTGTACCGCATGACATGGCTGCAATGCGGAACTTGCCCGCAGGCGTCCTGCATGGTAGACTGTACCGCATGACATGACTGCAATGCGGAACTTGCCCGCAGGCGTCCTGTAGGGTAGAATGTACCGCATGGCATGGCTGCAATGCGGAACTTGCCCGCAGGCGTCTTGTAGGGTAGACTGTACCGCATGACATGGCTGCAATGCGGAATAACAGGTTCAGATGCCCGATAGCTGGGATAAGAATTGAGGACTGTGTCGAGGTCATGACCCTAAGTCGATCAGACACCACGTGGTCAGATAATTTACACTAAATATATTGATAATAAACAAAAGCAAATTTGTGAAGAATGAAGCAGTAATTTCTGGCCGATGACTGAATTAAATAATATTTTCATAACATGTCCTATAATAGCTCTTAGATAGCACTTACTTTATAGACTAAGACGGCGATTTCTGGCAAACAGCAATTGGAATGACTGCAATCTGCGCCCCCGGAGCCAAATATTAATTTGATAACAACAAACTTAAGCTTTGATAACACTGTAAACTTTGCAAACTTCGATAACACTGTAGACTGTAGAGAAAAGCATCTGGTAAAATAGGGGATGGATTCAATGTGATCTGAAACTCGTCAACTAGAAACCGTAACTAACTCAAATATTCAAAACCAACTAAAAAATCATTTTTTTTATTTGAACGTATTGGACTATTATATATATTCGTATTGGACTATTCGCAAATCGTCAACTTCAAGTTAATTATGAGTTGGTGACGTGTCAGGCGATGCGTTTGATCAATAGCAATATATCGTATGCCTGTCATTGGCACATTAAAGTAGGTGTTCAATGTAGCGGGAAATCGCGGAAGATTAGCTGATGTTATGCGGTGACTTTAACCCTCGCCCTACGGGGAGGGGGGGGGGGGGGGGTCCTAAAACGACCCCCCTTGAGGCTTTTCTTGAATAACTGTTTACACATGCGGTGCATGTTGCTCAAACTTTCAGTAGCTGAGTTTACAACAATTATACGTATCCTATAAAATGTGAAGTGTATACGACTTTTAAATCGTGACCTATGACCTTTTCGTCAAGGTCATGTCAAGGTCAACAGGTGACCCAAAGGTCACCAGTTGACCTAAATGCTCAAAATAGGATGCCTTTGGATTTTCCTTATGACAGGCATCACGCTTCGTTTGAAGATGTCTCTCGATCTCTCTCCGTTCGGAAGTTATACTAAGCTCCCTGTACAATCGCTATTTTTGGACGTGGTCGAACTTAGGTCATTCACTTGACCTGGAAGGTCACTCGTTGACCTGAAACCTAAAAATCGGATACTGTTAGATTCCTCTCATGACAGGCAACATGCTGGTTCTTACCGCATTGGTCTGTGTTGCTTGGTTTGGAAGTTAACAGGGGGGTCTTTTTAGGACCCTCCCACCGTAGGGCGAAGGTGAAAAAGGTCCCCGCAGGGCGAGGGTTAAGATATATGAAGGCATCCGAGGAGTGCAATGGCTTAGACATGCAGCACTTTCCCTGGCACGCCTCATGTAGATTGATTAACCAGTTCAGTACCTATCTAGAAATCTTCGATTGCTTTGGGAGGCGCAATTATTTGGCTTATCTTGTGCCGACGACATGAGATGACCCTGACCTAAGACTGAAACCACAACTTCTTACAGGATGGATATTTGATAAATATGGAAAATATCAATACAAATCTGGCAGCACTTATCACTGACATAGTCAACTACTCTAGTCAACTGCTCAAACGTCCATAAACAGAGTGGGTGAACTAGACCGTGAGGTCTTGTGTTCAGGACATTCCTGGAGTAATCCTGGAATATGTAATGCCAACTTGTTACTGTTACAACTCATTCCAGGATCAAGATCAGCGCAGTGTGATCTGGTGAAATAGGAGGATCAAGATCAGCGCAGTGTGATGTGGTGAAATAGCAGGATCAAGATAAGTGCAGTGTGATGTGGTGAAATAGCAGGATCAAGATCAGCGCAGTGTGATGTGGTGAAATAGCAGGATCAAGATCAGCGCAGTGTGATGTGGTGAAATAGAGCAATGAATCAATCTTAGCTCTACTGACAGTGGTCCGATTCCTATCATCCGCTGTCGTTGAGAAAATCCCGGCCATAACATCTCCTCACGGCTCACCAGATCTCATCCAGACCTCCATATCCACTCCTCACACCGCGCGAAATGAAATATAAAACAAGAGCTTGCATTTATCCTCAACGAACGTCCCATGACAATCTGGCATGCCTAATGAGCCACTTTTCAGCTTCCAAATGTGACATCAGAGCGCCACAAGCCGAACTTTTGTCACATATTACATTTCTGAAGGGGTTTCGGTCCTTTGGCGACGAAAATGATAGTGCTCTAAGCAAGGCGAGGTTGTATAAGAGCGGAGCTCGAAGATTTGTTTACAGAATCTGTCTGTATTAAGTTAATGATGCGCTGAGTGAACTACGGTGCACTTATCATGTCATGAAATGAATAATACAGTCGACTATTTATTACAGGATATGTGAGCAGTGTCAACAGTGTTACAGGATATGTGAGCAGTGTCCGGAACTATTGCAATGATACAGGATATGTGAGCAGTGTCCGGAAATATTGCAATGATACAGGATATGTGAGCAGTGTCAACAGTGTTACAGGATATGTGAGCAGTGTCCGGAACTATTGCAATGATACAGGATATGTGAGCAGTGTCCGGAAATATTGCAATGAGACAGGATATGTGAGCAGTGTCAACAGTGTTACAGGATATGTGAGCAGTGTCCGGAACTATTGCAATGATACAGGATATGTGAGCAGTGTCCGGAACTATTGCAATGATACAGGATATGTGAGCAGTGTCCGGAACTATTGCAATGATACAGGATATGTGAGCAGTGTCCGGAAATACAGGATATGTGAGCAGTGTCAACAGTGTTACAGGATATGTGAGCAGTGTCCGGAACTATTGCAATGATACAGGATATGTGAGCAGTGTCCGGAAATATTGCAATGATACAGGATATGTGAGCAGTGTCAACAGTGTTACAGGATATGTGAGCAGTGTCCGGAACTATTGCAATGATACAGGATATGTGAGCAGTGTCCGTAAATACAGGATATGTGAGCAGTGTCAACAGTGTTACAGGATATGTGAGCAGTGTCCGGAACTATTGCAATGATACAGGATATGTGAGCAGTGTCCGGAAATATTGCAATGATACAGGATATGTGAGCAGTGTCAACAGTGTTACAGGATATGTGAGCAGTGTCCGGAACTATTGCAATGATACAGGATATGTGAGCAGTGTTCGGAACTATTGCAATGATACAGGATATGTGAGCAGTGTCCGGAACTATTGCAATGATACAGGATATGTGAGCAGTGTCCGGAACTATTGCAATGATACAGGATATGTGAGCAGTGTCCGGAACTATTGCAATGATACAGGATATGTGAGCAGTGTCCGGAACTATTGCAATGATACAGGATATGTGAGCAGTGTCCGGAACTATTGCAATGATACAGGATATGTGAGCAGTGTCCGGAACTATTGCAATGATACAGGATATGTGAGCAGTGTCCGGAACTATTGCAATGATACAGGATATGTGAGCAGTGTTCGGAAATATTGCAATGATACAGGATATGTGAGCAGTGTCCGGAACTATTGCAATGATACAGGATATGTGAGCAGTGTCAACAGTGTTACAGGATATGTGAGCAGTGTCCGGAACTATTGCAATGATACAGGATATGTGAGCAGTGTCCGGAACTATTGCAATGATACAGGATATGTGAGCAGTGTCAACAGTGATACAGGATATGTGAGCAGTGTCCGGAACTATTGCAATGATACAGGATATGTGAGCAGTGTCCGGAACTATTGCAATGATACAGGATATGTGAGCAGTGTCAACAGTGATACAGGATATGTGAGCAGTGTCCGGAACTATTGCAATGATACAGGATATGTGAGCAGTGTCCGGAACTATTGCAATGATACAGGATATGTGAGCAGTGTCCGGAACTATTGCAATGATACAGGATATGTGAGCAGTGTCCGGAACTATTGCAATGATACAGGATATGTGAGCAGTGTCCGGAACTATTGCAATGAGTAATGGCTCCTCGCAAAGGAGCTCAGGGGTATCGATCATATTCAATATCGCTGCCCCACTCACGGTATCGATACCCCTGAGCTCCTCGCAAAGGAGCTCAGGGGTATCGATCATATTCAATATCGCTGCCCCACTCACGGTATCGATACCCCTGAGCTCCTCGCAAAGGAGCTCAGGGGTATCGATCATATTCAATATCGCTGCCACTCACGGTATCGATACCCCTGAGCTCTTCGCAAAGGAGCTCAGGGGTATCGATCATATTCAATATCGCTGCCCCACTCACGGTATCGATACCCCTGAGCTCCTCGCAAAGGAGCTCAGGGGTATCGATCATATTCAATATCGCTGCCACTCACGGTATCGATACCCCTGAGCTCCTCGCAAAGGAGCTCAGGGGTATCGATCATATTCAATATCGCTGCCACTCACGGTATCGATACCCCTGAGCTCCTCGCAAAGGAGCAGTCAGGGGTATCGATAATATTCAATATCGCTGCCCCACTCACGGTATCGATACCCCTGAGCTCCTCGCAAAGGAGCTCAGGGGTATCGATAATATTCAATATCGCTGCCCCACTCACGGTATCGATACCCCTGAGCTCCTCGCAAAGGAGCTCAGGGGTATCGATAATATTCAATATCGCTGCCACTCACGGTATCGATACCCCTGAGCTCCTCGCAAAGGAGCTCAGGGGTATCGATCATATTCAATATCGCTGCCCCACTCACGGTATCGATACCCCTGAGCTCCTCGCAAAGGAGCTCAGGGGTATCGATAATATTCAATATCGCTGCCACTCACGGTATCGATACCCCTGAGCTCCTCGCAAAGGAGCTCAGGGGTATCGATCATATTCAATATCGCTGCCCCACTCACGGTATCGATACCCCAGAGCTCCTCGCAAAGGAGCTCAGGGGTATCGATCATATTCAATATCGCTGCCACTCACGGTATCGATACCCCTGAGCTCCTCGCAAAGGAGCTCAGGGGTATCGATAATATTCAATATCGCTGCCACTCACGGTATCGATACCCCTGAGCTCCTCGCAAAGGAGCTCAGGGGTATCGATCATATTCAATATCGCTGCCCCACTCACGGTATCGATACCCCTGAGCTCCTCGCAAAGGAGCTCAGGGGTATCGATCATATTCAATATCGCTGCCCCACTCACGGTATCGATACCCCTGAGCTCCTCGCAAAGCAGCTCAGGGGTATCGATCATATTCAATATCGCTGCCCCACTCACGGTATCGATACCCCTGAGCTCCTCGCAAAGGAGCTCAGGGGTATCGATCATATTCAATATCGCTGCCACTCACGGTATCGATACCCCTGAGCTCCTCGCAAAGGAGCTCAGGGGTATCGATCATATTCAATATCGCTGCCCCACTCACGGTATCGATACCCCTGAGCTCCTCGCAAAGGAGCTCAGGGGTATCGATCATATTCAATATCGCTGCCACTCACGGTATCGATACCCCTGAGCTCCTCGCAAAGGAGCTCAGGGGTATCGATCATATTAAATATCGCTGCCCTACTCACGGTATCGATACCCCTGAGCTCCTCGCAAAGGAGCTCAGGGGTATCGATCATATTCAATATCGCTGCCCCACTCACGGTATCGATACCCCTGAGCTCCTCGCAAAGGAGCTCAGGGGTATCGATCATATTCAATATCGCTGCCCCACTCACGGTATCGATACCCCTGAGCTCCTCGCAAAGGAGCTCAGGGGTATCGATCATATTCAATATCGCTGCCCCACTCACGGTATCGATACCCCTGAGCTCCTCGCAAAGGAGCTCAGGGGTATCGATCATATTCAATATCGCTGCCCCACTCACGGTATCGATACCCCTGAGCTCCTCGCAAAGGAGAGCTCAGGGGTATCGATCATATTCAATATCGCTGCCCCACTCACGGTATCGATACCCCTGAGCTCCTCGCAAAGGAGCTCAGGGGTATCGATCATATTCAATATCGCTGCCCCACTCACGGTATCGATACCCCTGAGCTCCTCGCAAAGGAGAGCTCAGGGGTATCGATCATATTCAATATCGCTGCCACTCACGGTACATAAGAGATCCGAATATTTCCATTTGATTGCCAGAACATTGGATAGTCGAATCAGCTTCGTAGATCGCCATCATTATTCATTAGTCTATTCTGCGAACTATCTTACTAGCCTGCAGAGCACCATATTTGATTGTACACTGTCTTGTCTAACCACTGACAGATATTTGGTCTGTTCTACCGGGAAGTGCTTTAATTAATTTCGATGGTTATTGATTTTATGCTAGTGATCTCTGTGACCTACAGTGGCATGTGACGGAACGAATTGCTTCAAGAGAGCATCTCTGCCTGATATGTGATGGGCAGAGACGGCGACACGGGGGGGGGGGGGGGGGGGCAGGGGGGGGGGGGGGGGGGAGGGGCAGCCAGGTGTTTGGCCCCCACTCCCATATGGGCTAATGTTAAAATCCTGCTAATCCGGGGGGCCGGAGCGAGGCCGGAGCATTGCTGGAGGGCCCCCCCCCCCCCCCCTCCCCCCGGTGGTGACGCCCATAGTTCAAATTCGGAACGGCTATCTTTGCAGTTATGCTACGAACCTTGCAGATTGGAGCCAGATATTCACACTGAGATAGCCTTTACCTTTTCTTAGCAGACTGATGTTTAACAATGCTCATCTCACTTGATGAGTGTTGTTGCACAGTTCTATGGGTTTGCTCGCCATGTACAAGGGAACGGACGAATCCTATGTTCCGTTTCACACGGAACATAGGATTCGTCCGTGCCTAAGCACAGGGCCGTGCCGCCGCTGCCTGGCCCCTACCCCACCTCTACCTTGGGTCTCTAAGCGTGATGACCTGGCCACCAATCTCTGTCCGGGACCGTCCCGTTACCGGAGCGTCGTGCCTCACTGCGGGGGCTGCATTGCCCCAATTAGGCCTCCCCCGACCACCCTCCCCGTGGCAGACCAATATAACCCAACACCGGGCTGGCCGACGGACACCCATAGCGGCCCTGCTATGAGTGTCAAGTTGTCCCATAGCAACCGGTTGACCTGCCAGCCACCGGCAGACGACCGGCCGACATTACATAGGTCAAGCCCATTGTCCAGCGTCGCGCAGCTGAAAAGTCGTGGTGCAGTGTTCAACTGGTGTAACATAATAGCCCTGGTATAGCGTCCAACTGGTGTCAACGGAACAGCCTTGGTATCGTGTCCGACTGGGGTTAACGGAATAGCCCTGGTATCGTGTCCGACTGGTGTCAACGGAACAGCCCTGGTATCGTGTCCGACTGGGGTTAACGGAATAGCCCTGGTATCGTGTCCGACTGGTGTCAACGGAACAGCCCTGGTATCGTGTCCGACTGGGGTTAACGGAACAGCCCTGGTATCGTGTCCGACTGGTTTCAACGGAACAGCCCTGGTATCGTGTCCGACTGGTGTCAACGGAACAGCCCTGGTATCGTGTCCAACTGGTGTTAACGGAACAGCCCTGGTATCGTGTCCGACTGGTGTCAACGGAACAGCCCTGGTATCGTGTCCGACTGGGGTTAACGGGACAGCCCTGGTATCGTGTCCGACTGGTTTCAACGGAACAGCCCTGGTATCGTGTCTGACTGGTGTCAACGGAACAGCCCTGGTATCGTGTCCAACTGGTGTTAACGGAACAGCCCTGGTATCGTGTCCGACTGGTGTCAACGGAACAGCCCTGGTATCGTGTCCGACTGGGGTTAACGGAACAGCCCTGGTATCGTGTCCGACTGGGGTTAACGGAACAGCCCTGGTATCGTGTCCGACTGGTGTCAACGGAACAGCCCTGGTATCGTGTCCGACTGGTGTCAACGGAACAGCCCTGGTATCGTGTCCGACTGGGGTTAACGGAACAGCCCTGGTATCGTGTTCAACTGGTGTTAACGGAATACACCTATAGCGTCCATATAGCACCTATAGCACGATAGTTTGGTGGCCAGGTCATCTGTGCTATACCATCTGTCCCGGAGCTATAGAGTCCATCTGTCCCGGAGCTATAGCGCCCTCTGTCCCGAAGCTATAGCACCCTCTGTCCCGGAGCTATATCGCCCTCTGTCCCGGAGCTATAGCACCCTCTGTCCCGGAGCTATATCGCCCTCTGTCCCGGAGCTATAGCGCCCTATGTCCCGGAGCTATAGCACCCTCTGTCCCGGAGCTATAGCGCCCTCTGTCCCGGAACGTACCCGTCTAACCCTGTGAAGCTACAGCGTCTATCTAACCCAATCCGATGTTCCCCAATCCTGGAAGCATTCCCTGGTACACCCTATCCTTAAATCCGGAGATGGATGAAAATTGGATGGGTCGGAGGATCACCGGATTTAAGGACCAGGGAATGCTTCCAGGATTGGGGAACATCGGATTGGGTTAGATAGACGCTGTAGCTTCACAGGGTTAGCAGGTACGCTCCGGGACAGAGGGTGATATAGCTCCGGGACAGAGGGCGCTATAGCTCCGGGACAGAGGGTGCTATAGCTCCGGGACAGAGGGTGCTATAGCTCCGGGACAGAGGGCACTATAGCTCCGGGACAGAGGGTGCTATAGCTCCGGGACAGAGGGCGCTATAGCTCCGGGACATAAGGCGCTATAGCTCCGGGACAGAGGGCGCTATAGCTCCAGGACAGAGGGCGCTATAGCTCCGGGACAGAAGGCGCTATAGCTCCGGGACAGAGGGTGCTATAGCTCCGGGACAGAGGGCGCTATAGCTCCGGGACAGAGGGCGCTATAGCTCCGGGACAGAGGGTGCTATAGCTCCGGGACAGAGGGCGCTATAGCTCCGGGACAGAGGGTGCTATAGCTCCGGGACAGAGGGTGATATAGCTCCGGGACAGAGGGCGCTATAACTCCGGGAAAGAGGGTGATATAGCTCCGGGACAGAGGGCGCTATAGCTCCGGGACAGATGGACTCTATAGCTCCGGGACAGACGGTATAGCACAGATGACCTGGCCACCAAACTATCGTGCTATAGGTGCTATATGGACGCTATAGGTGTATTCCGTTAACCCCAGTCGGACACGATACCAGGGCTGTTCCGTTAACCCTAGTCGGACACGATACCAGGGATGTTCTGTTGACACCAGTCGGACACGATACCAGGGCTGTTCCGTTGACACCAGTCGGACACGATACCAGGGCTGTTCCGTTAACACCAGTCGGACACGATACCAGGGCTGTTCCGTTAACACCAGTCGGACACGATACCAGGGCTGTTCCGTTGACACCAGTCGGACACGATACCAGGGCTGTTCCGTTGACACCAGTCGGACACGATACCAGGGCTGTTCCGTTAACCCCAGTCGGACACAATACCAGGGCTGTTCCGTTGACACCAGTCGGACACGATACCAGGGCTGTTCCGTTGACACCAGTTGGACGCTATTAGCTATTCTGTTACACCAGTTCATGGGCGTCGGAGGCGGGGGGAGGGTGGGGGGGGGGGGGGGGACGCGTCCCCCAGTTCAAAAATCAGGGGGCTGAATTCGTTCCAAAAGATATGAAACTTAATTTATTCCTAGATCAAATTACATGCCATTTTTAACCACATAGGTATCGTTGAGTCCTTTCTTTGTACTTAAATATGTAGGTACTTAATTACTTTATATAAAATAATATTATGACATGGCAGCTAAAAGTTGGTACACAAAATTCGCTTCTGCTATGATTGAATGTCAAGTTCATCCATTCATTCACCATGCATTCCAAGGCCTTAGATACAATTCAGCCAAGGCAGCGAATAGCGTGACGTCATGGGTACATCCATCAATATGCTGTGTTCAAAGCAAGCAATCAGTTTTAGACTTTAGTCCCTTTGAGCCGCTGGAATTTATATAAATGAGTGTTATAGGAGCATGCTTGGTATACTTTCAATGGTTGAAGAACTCTCTACAATCCATGCGAAGTAAGTTTTTGGGATTCGCAAGAATAAGTGTCCACGAACACTGGTTAAAATAAGTTTCCCCTTCAGGGGCGGATCTAGGGGGCGGGCATGGATATGCCAAGGGGCCATTCCCCCTTCAAAGGTCCTGATATCGTGATTTGAACCCCCCCCCCCCTCCCTAACACGGCCGGACGTCAGCGGTGGATGGCTGACACGGCCCGCTCTATCCCCCCCCCCCTCAAAAACTTCTCGCTAACGGCCTGCTACCTCTGGCGGATCCAGGGGGTGGGGCATTGTGGGAAAATTCCCCCACACATGAACATTGGGGCATTCAATACAAGTATACCCCCCACGTTCCTGCATTGGCTGTAAGAAGTGATAACCCGCGTCCCTCTATGTTTCGTGAAGTTAGCGTCATCGTCATCACACAACTCCAGCGTCAACTTTTTTCTCTCCAAAACTTCTTGTATAGGTAAATCAGACAATGCTGGTTCAAGAAATCAAGTCCATTTTGTGATAGCGATTGACCTTCTAGGTCAAATTTGAAGTCAAACGAAGGAGAACGCGCTGGAGCCTAAAGGTACCATCCGATTTGCTTTAAAATGGTCTCAAACGATTCCTAGGGTCAAAATCTAGCGTGAGGGAGCCTTTCAGGTCCTGACCTTTAAGGTCAAATTGCAGGTCAAAGGACAGGGAGCAGCGTTAACGGTTGATTTTCCCCAAACTTCGTGCATAGGTCAATCAGACCATGCTGATTCCAAAAATAATCATGGTCTGATTGCCCTATGCACGAAGTTTGGGGGGAATCAACCGTTAACACTGCTCCCTGTCCTTTGACCAGAAATTTGACCTTAAAGGTAAGGACCTGAAAGTCTCGCTCACGCTAGATTTTGACCCAATGAATCGTTTGAGACCAGTTTAAAGCGAATCGGACGGTAACTTTAGGCTCCAACGCGTTCCCCTTCGTTTGACCTCAAATTTGACCTAGAAGGTCAATCGCTATCGTAAAATGGACTTGATTTTTGGAATCAGCATGGACTGATTGACGTATGCACGAAGTTTGGGGAAAATCAACCGTTAACGCTGCTCCCTGTCCCTTGACCTGAAATTTTACCTTAAAGGTCAGGACCTAAAAGTCTCGCTCACGCTAGATTTTGACCCAAGGAATCGTTTGAGACTATTTTAAAGCCAATCAGACGGTAACTTTAAGGTCCAGCGCGTTCCCCTTCGTTTTACCTCAAATTTGACCTAGAAGGTCAATCGCTATCGCAAAATGGACCTGATTTTTGGAATCAGCATGATCTGATTGACCAACACACGAAGTTTGGGGAAAATAAAAAGTTGACGCTGGAGTTGTGTGATGACTTCACGGACAGCGTCCCGCTGGGGTGCAGAATCTGCCTCCACCAGGATTTTCTCAATAACTAGAAAACTGTATAATATATCGACGTGAAACTTAAAGTACTTATGCTGCATCAATTACACGTCTCCTCACAAACTTTCAATGAAATTGGTGTAGTACTTTGGGAGATAATGACGTTTTAGTGACGTCATGTCATGTCATTTTTCGTGTAAAAACGATAAATGTTTGAAAAATAGTAGAAAATCGAGTGATGAAGCAAATTGTAAACACAAATGTGAAAAGCAAGAACATGGCATTCTTTCCAAAATGGCTATCTCAGATTTTGACATTTTGAGATTAATACTCCCAAAATAAAAATAAAACTGATTTTTCGGAGATAAAAAAAATCCGCAAAATCAACATTTTCAACAATATTTTAAGCAAAAATTGAGTATGCATTGGAGAACCAAGTAAGGACGATGTCCAAACCCAATTTCAAAGCAATATATTTATTTTTAACCGACTTATGGCTCCCTAAGTATAAGTACTTGACCTTTGCTTGACCTTTGCTTACAATTTCACTTTCGCTTATGTGGGAAATTAATTATACCTTTGAGAGCACTTCGTGCGAAAATAGTCGCAATCTAAGGCTTTGGATGGAAGTATGGCCCATTAACTCAAATACCTCGATTTGGCGACGCCCCTGCACCAGTTGAACACTGCACCACGACTTTTCAGCTGCGCGACGCTGGACAATTGGCTTGACCTATGTAATGTCGGCCGGTCGTCTGCCGGCGGCTGCCAGGTCAACCGGTTGCTATGGGGCAACTAGACACCCATAGCAGGGTCGCTATGGGTGTCCGTCGGCCGGCCCGGTGTTGGGTTATATTGGTCTGCCACGGGGAGGGTGGTCGGGGGAGGCCCAATGGGGTCAATGCAGTCCCCGCAGTGAGTCACGACGCTCCGGTAACGGGACGGTCCCGGACAGAGATTGGTGGCCAGGTCATCACGCTTAGAGACCCAAGGTAGAGGTGGGGTAGGGGCCAGGCAGCGGCGGCACGGCCCTGCGCTTAGGCACGGACGAATCCTATGTTCCGTGTGAAACGGAATGTAAGACCCTTGTACAGTCTGTCTCATAATAACCTTCCCTTGCCACCACGTGGCGCTACGGTCGCGATAGGCACAACAATGTGGTTTCCCCACCGTAGGTTGGTACCCATTGTGGCTGTCTGGCAGGTGCGTGACCTGGGGGGGGGGGGGGGAGGAAGGGAGGGAGTGCGGGGCGTTGTCGGAATGGAATGCGCCGCGACCCGGGTGGTGGTCAGGGCCGTCTGTCTCGAGAGTCAAGAGGTCGCCTATCTTGAGCTGGCAGAGATATAATATTGGAGACTTAACAACAGTGCTCCTCGCGTAAGCCTAAATAGCTCAGTCAGTATAGCTGTCTACTCCTAGCGTATTCGTAGATTGGTCGTGGGTTCGAACCGCGCTGGCACCAGGCGCTTTTACGTGTATTTCTTTCTTAATCATGCTACAAGTCATGTGCAATGCAGAACCCCGAAATTACGAATGCCAACATCCACCTGATGATTCTACACGAAAAAGTAGACAAATGCAGTGGGCCTCGCACTGATATGTTCGCATCACGCCGCTCCGTCCTTCACGCTCCACAAACACATCCGGTCAGGTTTATATCCATTAAGTTAGCGACGATATCTGCGACGACAGTATTTACAACGACAGTGGGTGTGGGTGTGGGTGTGGGTGTGTGGGTGTGTGGGTGTGTGGGTGTGTGGGTGGGTGTGGGTGTGTGGGTGTGTGGGTGTGTGGGTGTGTGGGTGTGTGGGTGTGTGGGTGTGTGGGTGTGTGGGTGTGTGGGTGTGTGGGTGTGTGGGTGTGGGTGTGGGTGTGGGTGTGTGTGTGTGTGCGTGGGTGTGTGGGTGTGTGGGTGTGTGGGTGTGTGGGTGTGTGGGTGTGTGGGTGTGTGGGTGTGTGGGTGTGTGGGTGTGTGGGTGTGGGTGTGGGTGTGGGTGTGGGTGTGGGTGTGGGTGTGGGTGTGGGTGTGGGTGTGGGTGTGGGTGTGGGTGTGGGTGTGGGTGTGGGTGTGGGTGTGGGTGTGGGTGTGGGTGTGGGTGTGGGTGTGGGTGTGGGTGTGGGTGTGGGTGTGGGTGTGGGTGTGGGTGTGGGTGTGGGTGTGGGTCGATATCGAGAAAGCCCCTAAACGCTAGAAAAGGGCCCTTCACGGGTCGTCAGGGCCCTCTAAATACCGACAGAGGCCCTTTGCAGATTGGCAGGGCAATCTACAGATCGACAGGGCCCTCTAAAGCCCGGCAGAGCCCTCTAAAGACCGACAGGGCCCTCTAAAGGCCGCAAGGAGCCTCCAAAGGCCGGAAGGGCCCTCTAAAGGTCGGAAGGGCCCTCTAAAGGCCGGTAGGGCCATCTAAAGGCCGGCAGAGGGCCCTCTATATATTGGCTGGGGGACTCTGCAGATCGACAGGGCCCCTAAATGCTGGAAGAGGGCCCTCTACATGCTGGCAGGGTCATCTAAAGGCTAGCAGAGGGCCCTCTACAGATCGGCAGGGTCTTCTAAAGGCCAGCAGAGGGCCCTCTACAAATTGGCTGGGACAATCTGCAGATCGACAGGACCCATAAAGCCTGGAAGAGGGCCCTCTACAGGTGGGCAGGACACTCAAAGTGCCGGCAGAGGGCCTTCTCCAGATTGGCAGGTCGATCTACAGATCGGCAGGGTCATCTAAAGACCGGCAGAGGGCCTTCTCCAGATAGGCAGGGACCCTCTACAGTTCGGCAGGGTCCTATAAAGGCCGGCAGGGGGCCATCTGCAGATCGGCAGGGCCCTTTAAAAGCTGGTAGAGGCCCCTATCCACACTGGCTGGGGACATTTTTGTACGTATTTACATATACATGCCTTTTACAGACAAGCAAGTGCTGTTATTAGCTGAGTAGGCATTTCTAAACCAATCACTTCCTTGATATCTGGTTTATTGAATGAGGCAACTTTCTGCAAGAACGAAACATACAAAGTTAGCAAACATACCACATGTTGACAATGGCGAAGAGGATGCATTCATGTTCAGCTAGTTATGTATTCGTGTTACGATTTTTTTAAAGGTTCATGGGCGTTTATTTATGCGACCTAAGGCGTTTTGCGGGCGCGTGCCACCATCAAAAACACTGGGGCCTTCGGCCCCAGGGGCCCTCGCTCGATCGCCAGAGAGGCCCACCTTGCCCCCCTTGCCTACGCCTAATGCCCTTGCTTAGAGCACTATCATTTTCGTCGCCAAAGGACCGAAACCCCTTCAGAAATGTAATATGAGACAAAAGTTCGGCTTGTGGTGCTCTGATGTCACATTTGGAAGCTGAAAAGTGGCTCATTAGGCATGCCAGATTGTCATGGGACGTACGTTGAGGATAAATGCAAGCTCTTGTTTCATATTTCATTTCGCGCGGTGTCAGGAGTGGATATGGTATGTCTGGATGAGGTCTGGTGAGCCGTGAGGAGATGTTATAGCCGGGATTTTCTCACCGACAGAGGATGATAGGAATCGGACCACTGTCAGTGGAGCTAATATTGATTCATTCTCTATTTCACCAGATCACACTGCGCTGATCTTGATCCTGGAATGAGTTGTAACAGGAACAAGTTGGCATTACATCTTCCAGGATTACTCCAGGAATGTCCTGAAGACAAGACCTCACGCTTTAGTTCACCCACTCTGTTTATGGACGTTTGAGCAGTTGACTGGAGTAGTTGACTGTCAGTGATAAGTGCTGCCAGATTTCTATTTACATTTTCCATATTTATACACTATCCATCCTGTAAGAAGTTGTGGTTTCAGTCTTAGGTTAGGGTCATCTCATGTCGTCGGCACAAGATAAGCCAAATAGTTGCGCCTCCCAAAGCAATCGAAGTGTTCTAGATAGGTACTGAACTGGTTAATCAATCTGCATGAGGCGTGTCAGGGAAGATGCTGCATGTCTAAGCCATTGCACTCCTCGGATGCCTTCATATATCTTAACCCTCGCCCTGCGGGGACCTTTTTCACCTTCGCCCTACGTGGGGGGGGGGGGGGGTCTTACAAAGAATGTTAACTTCCAAACCAAGCAACATAGAGTAATGCGGTAAGAACCAGCATGTTGCCTGGCACGAGAGGAATCGAACAGTGTGCGATTTTGGGGTTTCAGATCAACGGGTGACCTTCCAGGTAAAGTGAATGACCTAAGATCGACCACGTCCAAAAATAGCGATTGTACAGGGCGCTTAGCATACCTTCCGAACGGAGAGATAGAGAGACACCGTAAAAAGTAGCGTGATGCCTGTCATAAGGAAAATCCAAAGGCATCCTTTTTTAGCATTTAGGTCAACTGGTGACCTTTGGGGTCACCAGTTGCCTTTGACATGACCTTGACGAAAAGGTCATAGGTCATGACCTAGAAGTCGTATACATTTAAATTTGTATTGTATACGTATAATTGTTGTAAACTCAGCTACTGAAAGTGTGAGCAACATGCGCCGCATGTGTACACAGTTATTCAAGAGAAACTTCAGTGGGGGGGGGGGGGGGGGGGCGGGGTCGTTTTAGGACCCCCGTAGGGCGAGGGTTAAAGTCACCACATAATATCAGCTAATCTTCCGCGATTTTACGCTGTATTGAACACCTACTTCAATGTTTCAATAAAAAAGTAGTAAAAAAACTAAAAAAGTAAAAAAAAGTAATACCATATATTACTATTGATCAACCTCATCGCATGAAACGTCACCAACTCATTTAAAGGGACTGTCCCACCTTAACATTAGTTTTGAGTTGAGATAGCCATGTTGTTGGATTTTCATTGAAATTAAGTAGGGTAGCAATTGAAACAATCACATAGGTCTAATAAAAAAAAGAAATTCGAGATTGGTCTTGACAATTGTCAACGAATACACGCCACGTGTATTTGAATAGGACCTTAAAGCCGATGCCGTCACCTCTCTTTACCAAATGGTGATGCTAGTCGACTTGTTTTAAGGTTAGACTTGGAGATATTTGCGCGTTTCATTTCTCGATCGCTGGATGATGGATGATGGATGTGCTGTGGTTATATAATGTCTAATGCAATTTTCAAACGACGACAAAGATCCGATGTGTGGTGTGTGGAGCTCTCGGTGAAAGGACTTCGGTGTTCAGGTGAGTGCTCACCTGTTCCTGTTGTGTTTCTTTGCTTATTACCCTGATGGAGGAGAGGATAATGTAGAAAGGAAACCGTGTCGAACAGAGACGTGCCAATATGCAAATGTTATACGACACAGTTATATCTGGTACCTACGTGTGTGGTATAATAGGAACCTACAGCCAATTTGTGGTACTGATTCCCTGTTATAAAATAGATAATTATGTTGTGAGCAAGGCCTTACATACCTTATATGGCCTTACAGGTTGTGTATACCTGTTTGAAAAATCACATCAAGAGCAGGGGTGGAGAATTGTTTCAGAAAAATTGTGTGGCCGTGGGGTATTGTAGTACTATTTTTTGTTACCTGATAAGATGCTCACATATAGTCACACTATACAAATAAAAGATGTTATATCAATATAGTGTGGCACCGCCACACAAACTTGAACTTTGAAGTTGGTGTGGTGTTTGCCACACGTGCTTTCACTTCAATAAATGAGTACCTAGGTGTCCAAAAAAATAATATAGCTAAATAAGTATATCCAAATGCCTTTTACGTTTAATAATGCTGTGGTGTTTTATTTGAAAGATCACACAATTATTAGAAGCCACACATAATGAAGCTCAATTGTCATGATGAAAATGAATATGATGATAAATATAGGTGACAGGTAGGGAATTTTTATTTCCTTAGTTTTAATTTGTCCTCTATTGTAATGCTAATCCACAGCAGGTGGTTTAGGGGGCCCAGTCGGTAATATTTGACTAAGGTACCTACCTAGGTAATACCTGAGCAGTCGTCACACATCCATGCACCAAGGTTAAAGGAAATATTTCACCTTCAACATTAGTTTTAAACTGAGATAGCAGTTTTGTAGCCCGTGTTGGGAAACCCCTATCTGCAAGTTTTCTTGACTGAAAAGACTTTCCAGGCGAATATATTTGATTTTTTTGGCGAAGGAATGCGGTACTGGCGAAAGAATGTTGTACTGGTTTTAGCCCGGGCAGAGGCTATACCATCAGCCAGTCAGCTTGCAGCTGGTGCTAGCAAGCGAACGCCGGCCGCCGGTTGGCACATCTCCAATGCGAGTTTGGCTGAACCATTTTTTTACATTCGCGTGACGTCAGGACTCTGACTCAGAGGGTATGCATATAGTTTTGATAAACAATACAAATTTACGACCTTATGTCCTGAATCGGCGCGATATAAGGCCATTTTTAACAATATCAAAAAACATTGTATTACAAAATATAATCAAATCGTGTTTGGTAAAACATTTCCAAGGTGAACTATTTCCTTTAAGGAAGTGAGACGGGTGGTGGTGCTGCTCGATTTATGACGTCAAGTGCTTGTATCGTCCAATATTGATTGTACATTTACAATCTCTAACCTAACCTAACTGAACCTAAACGTACTTAACCTAACCTCAAGCATTGAACCTAACCTAACCTCACCAAACCTTGAAATAATTTTTGGCGCGCAGAGTGCACCAAAAATGACTCAAGAGTGTCTGTAGGTTTGATTTGGTGGTAATCTTTAACTAAGGTACCTGTTGGTGCGCTGTGTTTTGTACACTGTACAATATGGAAGCATATGGTAACATCAGGAAAGCAGCGGCATTGTGCACCACAGCAAATTTTCAATGTTTCTGCCAACGAAGCGTTAAACCTAACCATGGTGTGACAGGAAACAATTGTAATAACATAATCAAACCTGACCTTACCTTTACAGCAATTATGGTCGCAGGTTGCAATTTTTGTTTTCGTGTAACCTAACCTATTTATAATAATATCAGCTTCGTTGGACAAAATATGGAAATGCCGCAATGGCTTTTCAATATGAATGACAATGACAATACCGCTGCTTTTCTGATGTTACCATATGATGCTGTGATGTTTTACTGTGCTGCCATATTCAGTGTCCCAAAATGTGTGAATTTGAGCGGGAAATGACACCCAAATGTGAATTATTTTCCACTCTCACTCCCCATTTTAGGAGTGAATTTTTCACTCTCAAATTATGAATTGTGATATTGATTCTGACATAAATATTGACTAAAAGTACATGATTTCAACGAAAACTATTGCTTTGCATATTCAAAACAGAAATTAATATTGTACCATTTTCTACATAATTTTCCACTCTCATCTTTTTTTTGCTTGAATTGTCCACTCTGCAAGCAAAAATTAAATTTTGGGACACTGGTCCGACCCCTGTCTGACGCCTATCTGACCCCTGCCTGACCCCTGTCTGACCCTGTCTGACCCCTGTCTGGCCCCTGTCTGACGCCTGTCGGACCCTGTTTGACGCCTGTCTGACGCCTGTCTGACGCCTGTCTGACGCCTGTCTGACGCCTGTCGTGACGCCTGTCTCACGCCTGTCTGACGCCTGTATGACCATTGACCCCGGTCTGACGCCTGTATGCCGTCTGTCTCAAGGTTACTTTACTAATACTGTCTGACCTCTGTCTGACCTCTGTCTGACCCCTGTTTGACTCCTGTTTGATCCCTGTCTGACCCCTGTCTGACTCCTGTCTGACCCCTGTCTGACGCCTGTCCGACACCTGTCTGACCCCTGTCTGACCCCTGTCTGACCCCTGTCTGACCCCTGTCTGACCCCTGTCTGACGCCTGTCCGACACCTGTCTGACCCCTGTCTGACCCCTGTCTGACCCCTGTCTGACGCCTGTCCGACACCTGTTTGATCCCTGTCTGACCCCTGACTGACACCTGTCTGACCCCTGTCTGACCTCTGTATGACGCCTGTCCGACACCTGTCTTACGCCTGTCTGACCCCTGTCTGACGCCTGTCCGACACCTGTCTGACCCCTGTCTGACCCCTGTCTGACCCCTGTCTGACCCCTGTCTGACGCCTGTCCGACACCTGTTTGATCCCTGTCTGACCCCTGACTGACACCTGTCTGACCCCTGTCTGACCTCTGTATGACGCCTGTCCGACACCTGTCTTACGCCTGTCTGATCCCTGTCTGACCCCTGTCTGACGCCTGTCCGACACCTGTCTGACCCCTGTCTGACCCCTGTCTGACCCCTGTCTGACCCCTGTCTGACGCCTGTCCGACACCTGTCTGACCCCTGTCTGACCCCTGTCTGACCCCTGTCTGACCCCTGTCTGACGCCTGTCCGACACCTGTCTGACCCCTGTCTGACGCCTGTCCGACACCTGTCTGACCCCTGTCTGACCCATGTCTGATCACCGTATTCAAAGCAGAAATCAATACCATTTACTACATACTTTTTTACTCTCGGGTAAATTTTTTTTACTCGAATTTTCCACTCTGACACCCAAGCAAAAACGAAATTTTGGACTCTGCCATACTGCGCATAACACGGCGCACTGACAGAAAGTGTGTTCAGAATAAGCAGCTTCAACAACATGTATCATTGAACAATAAGTCATGAAATTGGAATTAGACATTGATAATGCTAATCAAGCCGCGTCCTAATTATTTCCAGGTTCCCTACACACTACAAGAGCGCGATGGCAGATGTTAGTGGGGGGCTGATGTCATTACCCCCACGTCAGGTGTCTGCTCAACCCAATTTCGAGGGCAAGACATATCTGTTGATAAAAAGAGGACATAGCTGGCACCTGGCGCAGTCCCTTCGCTAGAGTAGCTTCGTTGCCATCGGGTTCCAATACTCTGATGATTTCAGTAGCATACTTGTTTTCGTTAAGTGGGCAGAATACCGGTAAGGCATGCTGTGCTGCGACGGTGTGGCGTTGCCGTGCCCCGCTGAGCTGAACGGACCTCTGTGTTTAGTTTAGTTCAGTTTATTGGTAGATCATTCCACACGGTGGGTTAATGTTTGATCCTTGACATGATACAGTGGTAAAACGGTGGTACTAAACAGACACAGTAAGACACGGCACAAATAAAATACACGTAGTAAAAGCCAGAAACATATCCATTCCAATCACTTAAAAACACATCGATCTAAAAGGCGTAAAAACTCGAATTTTGTCCGGGAACCAGTGGTGGCAGGTGGCAGGCGATTCCAGGATGAGGCCGCTCGAAAAGAAAATACCCGGCGCGACATCGACAAGCGTAAAGCTGGCGGCTCCAACATGCCCGCCAACGTCGCCCGGGTTGTGTGCTGCGATACAGCGGCTCTCCTTGTGAAAAGCGTGCGGATTGTCTCCGGAGCGCGCGGATCGCTCAGTGCCCTGTATACAGCAATGCTGTCTCGGTGGGTGATAAGGTCACCCACGCTGCGCCAGCCCAGGGCCTTTACGGTCGGTGAAATATGGTCACAAGCACGCGCTCCGGAGACAATCCTGGCCCCGAAATTAATCACCTTCTGCACCTTGTGCAAATTACACTGAGCAGCTCCACCCCAGACTGAGAGGCAATAAAGGATATGTGGGAAGACGTGACATTGGATAAGAAGTTGACGGACATCGGGTGTGAGATGGTGGCGAATTTTATACAAACAGAAGAGGATGGAATTGCACTTTTTGACTACGTTGGAGATGTGTATTTCCCAGGATAGGTTTGAATCGACCGTCACTCCCAGCATCTTCACGGACGGGGATGGTGTTAGTACATGACCAGATATGTTAAGTTGGAAGGATGCGGTTTTCTTAAGGTTCTGGGCTGTGCCGACAAGGAGCAAACTAGTCTTGGTCGGGTTCATTTTCAGTGAATTTAAAGTGAAGTAGGATTGAACTGTGAGAATGGTCTCCTCCTGCCGGGTTTTAAGTGAAGTAATGTCATCAGGATGCGCAGAGTCAAAGAGTTGGGTATCATCGGCATAAGAAATAAGGCGACCGTGGGGGAGATAGGAAGGTAGGTCGTTCGTGAAGACACTGAAGAGGATAGGGCCAACTAACGAGCCCTGCGGGACTCCGTGGGACAGTGGGAGGGACAAGGAACCACCTCTCACCACCTGCCGCCGGCCACCAAGATAGCTCCCGAACCACACTGGATCGATCCCGTACCAGTTCAGCTTCGTTAGGAGGACGCCATGATCAACACTGTCGAAAGCGCGACTTAGGTCGATGGAAGTGACGGCAACAACATGCCCTCTGTCAATGCGGCGCGTCATCCATTCGACAGCGTCGATCAGGGCGTCTTCCGTGGAATGACATTGTCGGTAAGCATATTGTGAAGGCGATAAAAGATGAGATGAGACAAGATAAGACGTCAGCTGAGTGCAAACTACTTTTTCGCACACCTTAGACAAGACTGGCAGAATCGAAATCGGTCTAAAATTAGCTGCATTATCACGGGAGCCAGATTTATGCAGTGGCACGACAGATGCAAGTTTCCAGGCCGACGGGAAGACACACGAGCTGATTGAGACATTAATTAGATGTAGCAGGTGAGGACCGAGCACAGGGAAACACTGACGGACGGCATGGAGAGGGACACCGTCATGTCCCACTGCCCTTGAGGAGGACAGTTGACGGAGTGCTGATGACAGCTCTGGTAGAGTTGCCGGCCCCAGACGCATACTTGTTGTGGTGACGAAAGGGGGTCTCGGCGGGAGGGGAGGAGGGCCACCGGCTGCTAGTCCAGCGGCGATGCGAGGACCGACGGTCGCAAAATGCCGGTTGAATTCGTCTGCCTGTGCCGGTGACAGGTGCTCGGTGACACCTCCCCCACCCTTGGCCGGGCGCAGAGCAAAGTCACGTATGTTGCGCCAGAAACCGCGGCGGTCCGATAGCATGCGGTCACATAGATAAGCACGCTTACATTTGGCCAAGCAGACCTTCACTCGGTTCCGGAGTCGCCGATATCCGCTCCTGTCAGAGTCCGTGTCGGAACGCCGCCACGCCCGGTACGCCTCGTCTCTCTCATGTGTTGTACTGTATGTTGGTGTGGTCGTGCCATGACCTGAGTCGACCCCCTGAGCTGACCTCCCCTCTACCCACAGGTGGTGAAGAAGCGTCTGCGCCAGTCGTCCGAGTCGGAGCCGAGCTCAGCGGCCCTCAGATGATGCCGGTCCGGCTGGCCAGCTGACGAAGCGCCGGTGCGGTGTCGCTTGGCCCTGTCGGCGGCGGTGGTGCTCGCTCCCACCCCGCTTGCCGCCGTCCGTCGCAGTCCGTCCGCCAAGCTACTGCAGAAGGTGCGCCGGAAAACGGACTATTCGGTTCCCCGCTTGGGAGGGGGGGGGGGGGGGGGTTCTCTCCCCACCCAGGCGGCATATGGCTATATGCCGGTCTACGGGGTGGATGAGAACCCCTCCCCCCACCCCCCCCCCCCCACCCACAAAAAAGAAGAAAAAAAGAAGAAGAAAAAAAGAGTGGAGCCAGCAGGTGCGCCAGCTGCGCTCCTCGCTGACCACGCCGCCGCGCACCCGCACCCGTCGTACCACGCCAAAGGGTTATAGCATTACCGTTACTGCACTTGAATGATATGCTTACATGCGGCAACCGGTTGGTGATGAAGGTTTGTGTGCGAAACCTACATGTGCGGCGCACTTCGTTTACCACTGAATCAATCGCGGTATTCGCAGTTTGCGTTCTTTGCCACGCCTTCCAGCTGAACCGTTCATGTTGTGGGAGGCTGTATCACGTGAATTGCCTCGCTAGTCAACCGATGCTGGTCAGAGGGGGTACTTTGGTATATATTACACTTAATGTGATTCGATTGTATGACTGCGTTTTTGCCTGAAGCAGACCGTTCTCATATATAGAATATGGAGAAGAATATATAGAATATGGATATGGAATGTGGACTATGGCTGTGTTGTACGGTACCTTTTTATATTTTGCTCGATAAAGGCTGAATACGGTCACTGTGGTGTCGTTTTGGTAACCAAACGATGCATTTTCTCGCATTATTTGTCAAGGAAGCACATTTCGGTTTGATAATAGTTTATCAGGTTGTTGCATCTGGCTAGTCAAGGGCGGGCACAATGTGGTGTATGATACTGTTTCATGCACTGAGCTACGAAAATAAAAATAGAGAAAGCATTACACTCTCTGCGAAATCAAATCATGCCGGAATATCAAACGGAAGATTTCGTGATCAGTGTCCTAAGTATGTACACTGAGTTTCAGCAAAATCGAAACACCCCGATAATCACTGGTGGAACTTTATATGCTTTCAGGGTTGTAGCTACAACTGCATCCTAAAAAAATACAACCCCAATTATGAATATTAAAACCCCAACATTTCCTGTAAATACATTAGACACCGAGTTTCAGTCTGGCTGCAACAGATCTGCGCCGGCCTCCCGAGGCCCAGGGCGAGTTCCAACCGGCAGCGTCAGCGGACGCCTTACCGGTCTGCACACCTCGCTGTTGCTAAAATACATCAGTAATTTTAGTAGTTTTAGTAGTTTTATTATTCACAAGTCCGACAATTCTGGAAACGTTAAATGCCCAAAGTTTTACTTTAATTGCTTGATCACGGGTATTCCATATTTGATCGATAATATAATTGATCTATTTTTGTCCTATTTTGCATTTTCTAAACTATTTGTGTTCTACAAAATATCATCGCTTACACTGCGCTAAATTCAATTCGGTAAGTCCAGAAGTCCTATAGCAAATATACAGACAACTACATATTCAAACCTATACTATATAAGATCAGCTCAGCCTAGCTTTTCCTCACGGACTTCTGTATGAGGCTTTGGCTTTGCCGACCGGAAGAAGCCCGTGGACGAGTCGGTAAAGCCAACGGCGCACCTCATACAGTAGTCAGTGAAGAGCAAGCCAGGCTGATCGGATGCTTTGTATTACAGGTTCTTAGATCATCTATTTATATGTATTCATCGTCAGGTTTGCTTATAGACTTACGTAATCGATTTTAGCGCAGTGAAAAGCTATTCCATGTTTAGACCACCAGTGCACTATAGGACATTTTCAATTCCAGCGCGAATTAATTGCTATTTGACCTTTGCGGCTTCCATTTGGAACATATGTGTAAGAAAACCCACTAACCCCCGTCGCTGACAATTAATAAACACGAAAACGAAGGATTTTACTTCAAAGCGGCATGCAGTTTTCCGAAATAATATATTTTATAGGGAAGCGTGTATGCTTCTCATAGGCTTCAGTGGCGGATCTACGGTTGGGAAAAATGAGCAATTGCCCCCCAAACGAAATATCGGTAGGCAAACGTATGTTTTTGCCTCTCCAAACCGATCCGGCAGGTTGTAGTTTTGTCCTGGTACAGTGGCGGATAAATCTTTCTTCGAAAATACGATTTTTTTTATTCTTTACCTGGGGAGACAACCAAAACAAACACAGTAAGACAACCAAAAACAAATGCCGCCTCACCATTTTTGATTTTCTTGAAAAGTTGTGCACTGGGAGGTTTCAAGGGCGGAAAATTCATTGGTGGTGACCAAAAAATCCTTTTTTTTTCTCCAAGATACGGCCTTCCGTATTTTCCGAAGTTCACTGTGCCGGCCTAATTTTGACGACCAATAACTCCGAGATTAAAAAAGCGATTTTGATCAACTTTTTTTGTTTGTTTGGATCAGAATTAGTCGAAGAACAATTTCGCAATCACGGAGTTTCGATCTTTTTTTGTTGTGTCAGGCGATTTCGTGATCCTACTTTTTGCGCCGTGACCTTGACCTGTTGGAAACTGAAATAAACATTTCCGTCTGATGAAGATTTGAGCTTCATTGATGTCCGTATACAAAAGAGAAAAAAAGTGGGGTTCGACCTGTAAAAATCATTTTTGAGTCCTGCAATGCTGACATAATACGCTGTTTGGGCACCTGTCCGTCGATAACTTCGCATCTACTTGACATACGCTTTCGAAACAAAGTCCAGAGTGACTCCTGACGACGAAACCTCTCGGTTAGTGCCTGTTACACCGACATCAGGTCGCCATATGATCTGCCAGGCCAATACAACGTAACGTACCCAAACAGCGTATTGTGTGCATTGCAAGGCTCAAAAGTAGTTTTTACAGGTCGAACCCCACTTTTATATTTTTATACGAAAGGACATCAATGGAACTCAAATCGTCATCAGACGAAAAATCATAATTTCGGTTTCCAACAGGTCAAGGTCACGGCGCAAAATGTAAGTCAACGAGGTCACGTGACAAAATGAAAATAGAAAATCCGAGATTGCCAAATTGTTCTTTGACTAATCCCGATCCAAACAATGCAAAGATCACTTCTTTAGTATCGGAGTTATTGGTCGTCAAAATTAGGCCTGCACAGTGTACTTGGGAAATTTTCGGAAGGCCTTATCTTGCTTTTTTTTTGTCACCACCAACGAATTGCCCGCCCTTGAAACCCCCAGTGCACAACTTTTCAAGACAATTAAAAATGGTCGGACGGAAAATTTGAAAAAATTGTTGTCTTACTGTGGAAGTCCCGAAAAGTAGATTTTACAGGTCAAACCCCACTTTTTTACTTTGTATACGAAAGTACATCAATGAAGCTCAAATCGTCATCAGACGGAAATGTTAATTTCAGTTTCCAACAGGTCAAGGTCACGGCGCAAAAAGTAGGTCACGACTCACGAGTTCACGTGAGAAAAACAAAATCGCAAATCCGTGATTGCCAAATTGTTCTTCGACTAATCCTGATCCAAACAAAAAGTTTTCAAAATCGTTTTGTTTTTGTCTCGGAGTTATTGATCGTCAAAATTAGGCCTGCACAGTGAACTTGGGAAAATACGGAAGGCCGTATTTTGGAGAAGAAGACAAATTTGGTGGGAATTTGTTGGTCACCACCCATGAATTCCCCGCCCTTGAAAACCCCCAATGCACAATGTTTCAAGAAAATTAAAAATGGTCAGACGGCACCCACCAGTTGTCTTACTGTGGAATGCCCCACATGTGATCTTAGGTCAGATCACATGATTTTATCATGTGGCCATTTCAAATTCGGAATTTTTTTCTTGCCAGAATCGACTTCGATATATTGACCTTCCATGGTAAGAAATTTGAGATAGGTTTTTCCTATATATATTTTTTGTGTGTGAAAAATCATGGTCTTTGGTTATAACTTTGCACATAATTATGGTACTAGAGAGCTTAGCCCAACGGCATTATATCTGTCCCGTCGAGCTGCATTCAATGATGCATCAATGATGCATGATCCCCACAGGTCACTTCCATGACCTCAAGGTCACGTCCCCTGAAGTTGATTTCCCAAATGACCTGGCTTGAATACAATAGATAATTTGTTGACATTTTTCGTTTTATTTCGCACAATTGGACGATTTTTTTATCTCTGGAAGACACTTTCAGCTATTTTTATAATATTCTCGGTCTGGAAATAGCTATAATTTTTTTTTGATATCTTGAGGACCCACAGACGCCTCTATCGGCGAAATATTTAATTATGTCATCATGTGATCTTGATCACTGAGCGAAATAGGTTGGCACGTGATTCAAAGGGCTATTCCACCTAATAAAAATCACGAATTTTAACTGAGAACATAACGAAATCATGTGGCCTGACCCGAGGTCACATGTTAAAATTTCGACACTTTTCCATTCGAGTTCTCACACAAGATTACATTACATTAATTTGTGGTTCATGGCGATTCTGATGATGCATTGTTCTGTATCATTCCAATTATCTATAGGATATATCCCGATATATATATCGCCCGAAGAACATTAAACCTTTTTGCGACATTAAAGAGATGCCTGAGGTTATAACTCAAAAACCGTTCGACGGACGGGGCTGACAATTTTACAGCGTGAATGTACGACCCAGATAACCTTCGACACCTAGTTCAATCGAAATGTGAGAAGTAGGATGTTATGGTTTGGTCGATCTGACGTGGACTGCACCGGGTGACCTCTGGTCGCGTGACCTTGAGGTCACAGAGCGACTACAGGGCTGATGTATATCATTGAAAGCAGGTCGACGAGATACCTAAGCATAATTTCGTTTAATTGAGCTCTCTAGCACAATTACGCGCTAAGTTATTACCAAAGACGTGCTGATGACCATGATATTTCAAAATAAAATAAATAAATATTATATCTAAAAAAAATAAACAATTTTTTAAACATCGAAGGTTTATGTATCGATGTCCATTCTGGCATGGACAAAAATCCGAATTTGGAAAGACCACATTATAAAATCACGTGATTTGACCTGAGATCACGTGTTGAAATAGATTTCCCAATTTCCAAAAATGATTACATCATAATAATCTATTATTCCTGATGATTCTGGTACCGTTGGGGTATTTGAGTAATCTGTCAATTACCTTTTCAACATTCTCGCTATTGTTTAGCTTCCGCGACGTCTCCCTCTGTGCATCCAGTATGTGGTTTCCCTGTCAGGAGACGCCCTGCTTCAACGGCAGCCAGCTGAGGTCGAGGCCAGCAACGGTGTCAACCTCTAGGGTAGCATCTGCTGCCTGCATCTCCCGCAGATGTCTGGTCTCCCTGCCAGCACGTGTGCGAGGGTGGCCACACCCACAGGCTAGGAGCCGGCTGGCGCGTCTCTGGCTAGTGGCTGATGGCTCGTGGCCGATGGACACAGGTGGTGTTTCGGCGCCACGAGGACGATAGTGAAAGCGTTAGCTCGGACATCGGGAAGTGATCTCAGACTTGTGCTGATTGTTGATTTAATCTCCATGTGAAGCTGGCGCTGATGCTTCGATGCTAAGTGAGCTGCAGATTGTCGTGCGCGCGATTCTTTCTATCATTGTGTTGCTGTTGATCCGGACATCCAGTTACTGTATGGTGTGTACGTGCATAATGTACAGCGATCTTTTCTTAGCCAATCAGCAACGGATTGATAATTGGATGTTGGATAGCTGGGATAGTTCATGTATGGCTTGCGTTTCACTCAGTCATCTGCAAACTGTTTGTGACTATTAAACAGCTAATACAACTTATGTTCATTCTAAGGTGTCAAAGTATTTTCAATTTTGCACATTTTTCGTTTTGTTATGAGTTGCTTTTATCCCCCCCCCCCTCCCCCGGTCGCCGGCTCAATTACAACCCCAACGAAAAACAAACAAGTTCCGCCTCTGCCGAGAATATCAAAAGGAAGGTTACTAACCCTCGTAACTCCTTAGTAACGCAAAATACCACCACTAAGAGCATGATATTCGTGATCAGCGTCCTAAGCATAGTCTGTGTACCAATTTTCAGCGAAATCAACATACCTGGCGGACCTTCGTATGTATGTATGACCGTCCGTATTTCGTAAGATACTAAACATCCCAGACCAAAAACACTGGATTCGTAATAAGCGTATCGGATATGGTCTTTGTACCAATTTTCAGCGAAATTGAGATAACCCAAAATATTAAACTGCAGTTTCATATAAATCTGCTTCTAGTTTGACGGTGGTGTACGAAGACGCATAGTTTCAGGTTTGTTTTGTATTCAAAGCGCCAGAATTGACTCGATGTATTTTTGCCATACTTTGGCAGCGTAAAGGAATTCTGTATGTATGTATGTATGTATGTATTAACGTAAACAGACCGTTCCACACGACAGGGTTATTCTTCGGTCTTCCATACATGAACATAAAAATGAGTGAGCTAAAACAGTAAAAAGTGAGCTAAAACAGTTTGCCCTGTTTTGCCGACATCGTACAATTATTGAGCAAGTGTAAAATCTAATGGGCGACACTGCATTCAGAACACACTGAGATTAAATATGCGCATTGTATGAATGGCTAGCCCTATACAAGAATGTGCGCTTTCCGTGATTGTTTCTAGGTCGAGGCAAGGCTAGATGTTTCGATTGTCGGGTATCACGCTCCAGTATTTCGTAGTTGAACTGGATGCGCGACGCCAACGACGAAGGTTTCGCTCTAGTTATAACCTTATGCAACATGCACAAGTCAGAGTATTTTACTAAATCTAACGCATTTAGCCAACCTAATTCACGCAATACATCAGAGATGTGGTCGTATTTCCTGCGTCCTGATATGACTCGTGCGGCAAAATTTAAGATTTTTTTGGATGTTCTTAAGAGACGTCACACTGGCACTGCCATACACTTGTACACAGTATCTCACATGTGATAGCACCAGACAATCGACAATGCGCGGCAACACTTCAGCGGGCAAGGCATGCTTTACATGGCTTAATCCGATCAAAATTCCAAAGCAGCGATCAGTGATGTTTTTTATATGATATTCCCATGACAATGTTTCATCCATCACCACTCCTAAATTTTTGACTTTGTTGGAACATTGAATTTGCTCTCCCATAAAATAAAATAATGTGGGCTGCGCAATACGCTTTAACTGCCTCCTGTCTCCACACAAAATAAATTCAGTTTTTGCCGCATTAACCTTCATGCCATGTTGTTGGAACCACGTTGACATCGTTACTAGCAACTCTTCCATGCTCCTTTGTAGTTCCCCAATTTGATCTCGAGGGCCTGTGGCAGCGAGCTGTGTGTCATCGGCATAACGCACCGATGTGACCTTGAAGCCATTGATTTTAGCTGGAATGTGGCATGCGAGATCGTTGCTAGCAATGTTGTATCAGGATTTCAATGTGATCTGAGACTCGTCAACTAGAAACCGTAACTAACTCAAATATTCAAAACCAACTAAAAAAGACAATGTTGTATAGGAACAAAAGTATTGGACTATTCGCAAATCGTTAACTTCAATTCCCAAAAGTTGTCAAAGGTACGTCGCTTGTGGTGCAAAATATGAAGTAATTGCTGCCGAACACGATTATGATTATAGTATAGTTCTCTAGAGCTCAATATGTCATCAATCCAAATATTAAAACCTAACTTTTTATTAAATTGAGCGCTGTTTGCGAGAAACAAATGTCATAATCGTGTTCGGCAGCAATTACTTCATATTTTGCACCACAAGCGACGTACCTTTGACAACTTTTGGGAATTGAAGTTAACGATTTGCGAATAGTCCAATACTTTTGTTCGGATACAACATTGTCTTTTTTAGTTGGTTTTGAATATTTGAGTTAGTTACGGTTTCTAGTTGACGAGTCTCAGATCACATTGAAATCCTGATCCCCTATTTTGCGAGGTGCCTTTCTCTACAGTGCATAGCCTAAGTTTTTTGTTATCAAATTCTTATTTGGCTCCGGGAGCGCAGTCATTAAAATTGCTGTTTTCCAAGAAATCGCCGTATTAGTCTAGCGTGTGATTGTGTTTGTATGACTGCTGCTGTGTGAAGTTGTTTCATATGTGCGTGTGTGTTCTATGTTCATTGTTCATACCACATTCCTTTAGCTTTGTATTA